>PVKE010012472.1:0-38262 GCA_004027555.1 Craseonycteris thonglongyai | reverse complement strand
CCTAGAGGAGTCAGTCACAGAGACAGGAAGTAGGACGCGGGTGGGGGCTGGGGCCTGAGTGGCAGTTGGTGAAGATGAGACACGGCTGGAGGTGGATGGTGGGGCGGCTGCACAATAAAGTGGATGTGCTTCGTGCCGCAGAACTGTCCGCCTAAACACGGGAGAGGTGGCCCCTGGTCAGGAGGAGGGCTGAACACAGAGGAGAAGGAACCCCGCTGCCCACAGGGCCCCCAGCACTGAGGGGGCTCCAGCCTGGTTCTCGGGGCTCCCGTATGCACCGCGTCCCTGGACCTCGATGCTCATCCGTTTCCTGTGAGACAAACGCGGGGACCGAGCTGCCAATACTGGAGCCGCCCCCGCCCTGGGCACGGCCGGGCACCGAGGGCTCTGCTCCCAAAATGGCCTGCAGTTTGCTGTGTGATCTTAGGCAGGTCGCTGTCTCTCTCTGGGCTGTAATCTCCCTCATTTTTACAAATGGGGGATTTCAGTGAGATCGCCTCAGGCATCTTCCCTCCCTTGTGAATATGGACAGCCAGAATGACCATCGATGGCCCCGAAGTTAAAATAATAATAGTAATAATAAAGGGAACGCTCCATTCTTTCCTGGTGACAGAGAAGATCCTGGGATGAGCCCTGGAGTGCTCACACGCGTGTGTGTGCGTGTGTACGGACACGAGGGTGGGCAATGCGCTTCCTGACACAGAGCGGGCTGGTTGTGCGGTCCTGTCTGGGGGCCGGGCCTTGCAGGGTGCGCTCCGCTGTGTGACCACACGAGGGCGACGCTTGCTGCGTCGGCGGGCGGCCAGGGCCTCCAGGTTCTCCCCGAGCAGCGGGGGCCCCACTGGGGGCTCCTTGGAGGCCCTGAGTACGCCCGTGGGGGCCGCGGGAGAACTGGGGCGAGTCAGAACCAGAGGGGCTTGGAATCAGCCAGCAGGTAGGATCCATGTCGCAGGGAAAGAGGGGCAAAATTGCTCAGACTAGGGACTGAGCGCACTCGGTGACGAAGCTCCCAGGGCGTAGACACCAAACGTCACGCACCCCGGCTCGCAGGCTGGGTGGCAGGCAGGGTTGGGGGGCTCCTGACCCCCAGGCGGCCGGGGGCTTGAGTCCAACCCCGTGCGACCTACCGGCTGTATCTGGAGGCTGCGCTGGTGACCGATTGTGGCCAGATTGGAAATGGGGAAGCTCAGCCCGAGGAGGGAGGAGAATCAAAAAGCCCCCACGGGACGGGGTGAACGAGCTGCCACGTGGAGGCAGCTCTGTGTCCAGTCCTCACAAGCGGCGGCCTCTCCCGGGCCCACAGGGGCCCCCGTCTGCCGGCTCAGGTGGGCAGCAGACCGCACTTCATTCCTGCTCATGGGCAGCGTAGCTACGGTCTGAGCCTCCAATCTGCTAGTGTGACCCCAAGTCAGTCTCAGGGCTGTGGGGTCTTCCCTTTCGGCGGCACGGTGTCAAAGTTGTCGACTTCATGTTGTGCCAGTGTATGTGATGGAGGGTGGCCTTGTCATCTGTCCTTGTCAGGTACCAAGAAAGAGAGAAAGAGAGGGAGAGAGAGAGAGAGAGAAGGAAGGAAGGAAGGAAGGAAGGAAGGAAGGAAGGAAGGAAGAGGAGAGAGGGAGAGAGAGAGAGAAAGAGAGAAAGAAAGAGAAAGAAAGAAAGAAAGAAAGAAAGAAAGAAGGAAGGAAGGAAGGAAGGAAGGAAGGAGAGAGAGGGAGAGAGAGAGAGAAAGAAAGAAGGAAGGAATGAAGGAAGGGAGAGAGAGGAGAGAGGGAGGGAGGAAGAAAGAAAGGAAAGAAGGAAGGGGAAAGCAAACAAAAGAAGGAAAGAAAGAAAGAAAGAAGGGAGGAAGGAAGGAAGGGGAAAGAGAAAGAAAGAAGGAAAGAAAGAAAGAGAGAAAGAAAGAAAGAGGGAGGGAGGGAAAGAGGGAAGGAAAAAGGAAGGAAGGGGAAGAGAACAAAAGAATGAAAGAAAGAAAGAAGGAAGGAAGGAGGGAAGGAAAGAAAGAGAGAGGAGAGAGGGAGGAAGAAAGAAAAGAATGGCGGAAGTAAGAGGAAAGAGAAAGGAAGGAAGGAAGGGGAAAGAGAAAGAAAGAAGGAAAGAAAGAGAAAGAAAGAGGGAGAAAGGGAAAGAGGGAAGGAAGAAAGAAGGAAGGAAGGAAGAAAGAAAAGAAAGAAAGAGGAAGGGAAAGGGAAGGAAGAAGGAAGGAAGAAAGGGGAAATAACAAAAGAATAAAAGAAAGAAAGAAGGAAGGAAGGAAGGAAGGAAGAAGGGATGAAGGGAGGAAGAAGGAAGGAAGGAAGGAGGAGGAAAGGAAAGAAGGAGGAAGGAGGGAAGGAGGAAAGGAAGGAAGGAGGGAGGAGGGAAGGAAGAAGGGATGAAGGAGGGAAGAAGGATGGAGGGCAGTAACCCCTACTGTCCGTCCCCTTCTCCTCACAGCTCTGCTTCGGTCCGGCCACCGGGGTTGTTGGCGTCCTGTGTCCCGGCTGCGGCCCCTGACTGGACGGCACAGCCACTCCCGTGGGCAGGGACGTGTCCTGTGTCACCTCCCCCTTCGAGGCCCCGCCTGCTCCCAGAGGCGAGCGGCGTAAACCCGGCTCCCAGCCTGGCCCGGGCCTTCAGTGCACCTGAGCGCTTCCCGCGGGCGGCGGAGCTTCTGGAAGCCTGAGCCATAGTGTCGTCCCTCCCCGACTGGGGACAATGACCAGAACCGCGGGGACCTGTGGGCTCTGTCCTGAGTCTCACGCTAGTGCCGACGCTGCTATCTCCCAAGGGACGGGTTTCCACGGCAGCTGGCCTCTGAGCTGTCACTTCTGTCCCCCATCCTGTCCCTCAGCCGACAATGGTCTGAGCAGCTAAGAGGACCGGCGTGTCCCCTGGGGGCTATGGCGGCAGGGATGGCTGCATCCCCCAAGTCGTGCGTCTCTTGTCCCCAGCTCGCGGTGGCTGGCACGTGAGGGCACAGGGCTGGGCACGGAGCACCGACGGGGCTGCCGGGTGTCCTCACACGTCCAGCCCACCCGTATCTCAGCCCCAACCTGCCCGCTCACACGTGCCCATGGCCTGCGCGTCACGCATTCCACGCACATTGACCGAAATCCGAAAGCACACGAGACAAGCTGTGACATCCTGAGGGCGAGACAAGAATAAGTGTAGCAGGCTCCCCCGCCTCGAGGAACATCCGGGAGAAACAAGACTCGTTTACAAATAAGCGGACACGGGGCAGCTGGGATGGCTCAGCGGGTGGAGCGCTCGCTTTGTGGCCCTGGGGTCCGAGGATCGAGTCCTGGCCCCGGCCCGTGTGGACCCACGTGTGTGAAATGAAACCGTGTCACAACGGATGACGTACAAGGACGGAGACGGCTCTGGACCCTCCCCCTCCTCTCTCTCTCTCACCTTCTCTCAAACCGTAAATCTTAAAAACGAAACAAAAACAACTGGGACAAACAGAAAACAAGAAGCAAGACAAGAAGCTTAAATTGAACCGTATCCATAATCACATTAAATGTAAATGGCCCAAACGCCTCAGTTAAAGGGCAGATGCTGCCGTATTGCATACAGAGCAGCCCCCGAACTCTATACAGCTGGCAAAACCCCTCAAATAAACAGACCCAAATAGATTAAAGGGGAAAAGGAAAAAAAAAAAAATATATATATATATATGTGTGTGTGTGTTCCTGGCTATGCCGATGCTAATTCACACCAAGCGACAGCGGCGATGTCAACACCTGAAGCAGCTAGATCTCAAAACAAGGGATGTCACCGGGGACAAAGAAGATGGTTTCATAATGGAGATGAGGCCAGTTCATCAAGAGGACACAAGCATCCTGACATCAAAAATGCTAAAAGAACAAAGGAGCGTTATGAACAACTTTGTGACCGTCACACGGCTTAGAGGAAGTGGACCGATTCCCGGGAAGCCGCGGCCCAGGGAAGACATTCGGGGCGGCCGCGTGGGACTCTGAGTGAGGGCAGGGACCGAGCGGCCGCGTGGGGGCGGGGAGTCCCTGCCAGCAGCATCTGCAGTTTGAAGCTTTCTGCTGCCGGTGTCTGGAAAAGGAACCAAGTGTTAGCACGCGGGGAGCACTGGTGGGCAGCACCGGGGTGCTCAGGAGGGGCTGCTGGGCCGGCAGCAGCCCGCCCATCGGGGTCGGGAGCTGAGCGGGAGGAGGGCCGGCCGCGTGAGAGGCGGCAAGGACGCGCTTTTGGAAACTCCTTAGGATGCGCAGGTGGTTTTCGGAAGCATCTTCCGGAATTGCGACATGACCCCAGAAATGACAGTGTCTATAAACGAGGGGGTGAATGAGGTGATAATAAAAACAAAAAAAAAAAAAATATGCTGCTTCTGCGTGTGACCTCCGCTCCGGGAGCGGGTCCAGCCCAGCCGCAGGCCAGGTCTTTGTTCTGTCACCTGTTCTGTCCTGAACTTGAACTCCGGCCTCAGCTTTGTCTCCTGCCGGGTCTGTCCAACTGGACCACGGTGCTCTGTCCCCCTGGCTGGACCCCTGGCCACCAAAGGCCTGCTGCCGGGGTCTCTGGGGCCGGATGCGTGGACCCCAGCCCACCGGGTGTGTGTCCACCTGTTTGCTCGGCCCAGGTGGGTTGGCTGTGTTCAGAGCCCGTCCGTCAGTCTATCTGCGTGGCTCTCAGCTACAGTCGGGGCTTCGCCTGCAGACGTTCAACTGGAGTTTGGGGCTGTGTCAGGCGTCCACGCTGGAGCATCACCTGTGTGACTCTGAAGCCTTAGCTCACACCCCCCGTGCTGGGTGTCCCCGCACAGACATGCCTGTGGTCACCGGGGGCAGGTCCTCAAGCTCCCCCTGAAACAGCCTTGGGGCAGGGGCCCCGTCTGCGGCTCTAAACGCACAAGGCTCTGGGCGGGTCCTGACCCAACACGGAACTAGAAGTCGATTCTGGGGAAGCCGGGAGTGCTCAGCGGGTTAGGCGCTCACTTTGCAGCCCTGGGGACCGAGGATCGAATCCCGGCCCCGGCCCGTGCGGACCCATATGCTGAACTGGGAGCTCCCCCAGTTCCGTTCTCTCTCTGTCTCTGTTGGGCATGAACGTGTGGTGTCTCCGAGGCCGGAGGCAGGCTCAGGGCGAGCCTGTCGCTGGCCCCGCGGGGGCTTCCTGCGTGTCCCCTTCTCTGCTGTTCAAAGAAACGATTTCCCCCCCAAAAGCCATCCGCCGACACACTGCGGGTGAGGGAAGGCTCTACGGCGCGAGGCTGGGACGGGTGGGAACCGCGTCCCACTGCCGGGACTGTTCTGAGCTATGTCGCCCTTGAACTCAGCCAAGCCGGCCTGGGAGCGGAGGCGGGTCGCAGGCGTGGGGCCCAGTGCTCGGGGCTGGCTTTGGGGGCGCCGTTGGCACATGCTGGAGCCCAGAGCCCCAGGCACGGCTGGGAAGTGGCCTTCGGGACGCGCTCAGGACGGGATGGGACCCTGATCCTCCTTCACACACTGCCAGACGCTCCCAGGCACGTGCACATCTCTGACTCTCCATCCGTGGGGTGAGAATCTTTCCTCCCGGGACCTGAAGCAGCCGGAGTGCCCGAAGCAGAGCCAGGAGTGGGTCCCGGCTTCTGGGTGGTCCTCCTGCCAGTCACCGGGCTCACTGCACACAGGACAGGTGCGCCCACATTCAGGGAGCTGTGAGCCCTAACAACCACTTCCGTCCCTGTGCACACGCCCAGCTCTTCCCCCGCTGCTCTGGGGGCCCCGTCACGGCCGCCGTGTGGGGTCCTGCACACCCGTCCTCGCACCCGGCAAGAGTCTGTTTGCTCTTCCCGCCGTGTGTGCGTCCAGGCGGCTCTGTCCTGGGAGCCCAACCCCCTGTCCCAGCCCCCGTGTCCCTCTGTGGGTTTGGCACCGGCACGCGGGTGGGCCGCACGCATCGGTTTTCACGCCCCCAACACCTGTCCAGTCTCTTGGAACAGAGCTGGGCGGGCGGATGGGCTTTCAGGCCACGTGCGATCACGCCCCCCCTGGCCTCTTGTCACCCACAGCGACGCCTCGTCCCTTCCCTGGTCCCCATGCCTGGTGCATCTCACCTTGGACAACGGCAGTTTCTGAATGTCCTGCTGCAGGACGCAGTCTCGCCCGCTGCAGGACGCAGTCTCGCCCGCTGCAGCCACGGTCACTTCTTTTTTTTTTTTTTTAAATATATATTTTATTTATTTATTTATTTTGACAGAGGAGAGAGAGAGAGAGAGATATACAGAGACAGAGAGAGAACTGAACTAGGGGAGCTCCCAGTTCAGCATATGGTTCTGCACGGGCCGGGGCCGGGATTCGATCCTCGGTCCCCGGCGCTGCAAAGTGAGCGCCTAACCCACTGAGCCATTCCGGCTTCCCCCTTCGGTCACTTCTTAAACACACTGACGGATCGCGAGGCCTGTGTCTGGGACCCACCAGCACCATCCTGCACCCTCACAGCACAGCCGCTTCCTCTCCCTGTAAGAGGTGGGTGGGACGGCGTGGGGAGCAGGGGTGGGAGGGCTGGCATGGGACATGGGAGGGGCCGCGTGGGGCCTGGATCTGCTCCTCACCTTCCCTCTGGGCTCTAGGCTGACTCCCTGGGGCCCGGGTTTCCCAGACACGCCCACCCGCCCAACTTCAGGCCTGTGCTCCCCTAGACACTGCTTCATGGCCTCTGCACCCTACTGGTCCTCTGTACCCCACCAGGCCACTGCACCCCACCCCACCGCCTCCCCACCCCCAGGACCTGATCGCAGGGTCACCGTGGCTGCTGGGCTGTTCCCGTGAGATGCTTGTCCTGCTGTGTGCAGGGGTGGGACCCTCCCAAGGCCCCAGAACCTGCCCCCTGGCTGCTCCACGGGGGGTCAGGTGGGTGCAGATGGAGAAGACACCTGAGCAGCCAGGTCCCGGGTCTGAAACAACCCTGTCACCTGTGCAAGCATGTCTCCTTGAGATTCGCGTGGTGAAGCTCAAGCCCCCAGGACCTCAGAACGTGACCTTTATGGGGAAGCGGGGTCACGTTGATGTGAGGTCATCCCAGAGGGGACGGGCTGAGCCCAGCGTGATTGTCGTCCAGACGAAGAGGGGGGTTCGGACATGGCCACGCACCCGGAGACGAGGCCGTGTGAACAGGGAGGCAAAA
The DNA here is from genome assembly GCA_004027555.1 of Craseonycteris thonglongyai. Classification (NCBI taxonomy): domain Eukaryota; kingdom Metazoa; phylum Chordata; class Mammalia; order Chiroptera; family Craseonycteridae; genus Craseonycteris; species Craseonycteris thonglongyai. The sequence goes on along the minus strand of PVKE010012472.1, from coordinate 31,143 downwards.
ATTGGGGTAACGCTTCGAGAAGCCAAGGGATGCTAAGAACGCCAGCAAGACACAGAAGCTGGAAGCAGCCTGGCTCCCTCCTCGTACCGGACGGCTAGTCCCCAGGACCGTCGATCCTCAGCCCCCACCCCACCCCTCTCTCCTGTGGTTGAGTCGACGCAACGCAGTGGGTCCATGTGCGGCCTCTGGGCTCGAGCTCGCGTCCTTGCCTCGGCCACAGCCCCCCTGTGTTCACCAGGGGCTTCCGGGGTGATGGACTCATTCTGAGGTGTCAGGTGCCAGGACTGCAGACGGCCGCGGGGCCGGGACCATCGGGGTGCAGAGTGGGCGAGGGTGGGCACAGCACCCGGAACCCCAGGAAGAGGACAGGCCACCAGCACTTCCGTCCTGTTTTTTAAAAAATGGTTGAGTTACCGTTTCTAAAAAATTTGCTTTGTGGCAAAACACATATAGCGTGGGCTCTCTCGGGCCATTTCTAAGGGCACATTCAGTGGCGTTCGATGCACTCACACTGTTGTACAAGCCTCACGACTGTCCTCTCCAGAACTGTCCGTCCTCCCAAACTGTCACTCTGTCCCCATCGAACACTCTTCGCCCTCCCCTGCCCCGCCCCCAGCCCCACCACCTGCTCTGTGTCTATGAAGGTGACTCCTCTAGGGACCTCCCCGAAGCAGAACATTCTGGAACCTGCCCTCTTGTGACCAGCTCACTGCACTTAGTATAATGTCCTCAAGGTTCATCCACGTGGTGGCGGGTGTCAGAGCAGCCACATTTTGAGGCTGCCTAGTATCCGACTGCGCATCTATGTCACAGTCTACACTAGGGTGACCAGACGTCCTGCTTTTGGCAGGACAGTCCCGATTTTTAACAATTTGTCCCGCGTCCTGCGCGGCGTTTTAAAAAAGTCCCGATGTTTGGAAAGAATGCACGACAGCCTAGGGAACAGCGGGAGATAGACCCAATTTTTAATCAAGGACCCCCCCCCCCGGTCAATGGTGTCCCGCTTTACCCATGTTAAAATCTGGTCACCTTAGTCTACACCCCCACGCCTGCCTACAGAAGGACACCCTGGTTGCTCCCAAATACTGGCGATTACGAAACAGCTGCTGTACACAGCTGTGTGCAGACTGCACGGCCGTCATTTTCGGCTCCTTGCGGTGAATTCCGAGGCGTGGAGCTGCAGGGAACAGGGTGAGACAGTGCTCAGCTTTTCCAGAAACCACCAGACCGTCTTCCAGGGTGGCTGCCCTGGTCTGCGTCCCCATCCGGGCTGGGCGTGGTCTACCAGGCGCACCCGGGTATGTTGCTGTTGCCTGAACGTGCGTTTCCCCGATGCCACCGGCACGACGTGTCTTCTCACGTGCTCAGGGCGCATCTGTGAACCTGCTTCCGCCAGGTGTCTGCTGAGGCCTTCGGTTCGTTTCCAGTTCATTGTTGGTTTCCCGATGGTTGCGTTCCAAGAGTATTTTGTACATATGAACACTTTTAAAATGCAGTGTCTTTATATTAACCACACAAAACGATGGTTTGTAAACAGAGAGTACGTATTGACTCACAGTTTATTCCTCTGCCCAGTTTTAACTCTTAATTTCAAAACACAAAACATGTCTCAGATTTTCAGGCAGAAGGAAAATGACACCAGATTGAAATCAAAACCTTCCAAGAGGGATGGACTGGAACCTACGTAACTTTTACTAACCGATGTCACCCAACCCAGGTAACAATCACACACTCACAAAAGAAAGAAGAATGGAGAGTATCAAAGTGGCAACTACGTGGCTAAAGATAAAATTCTCTTATTATTTTAATGTCGTGAACGTGTCGTGATGTCACTATTCCCAGTGGGGGCCGTGGGTTCACTGTACGTGTAGGTGGAAAGCGGGTAGCCACGCTGGCTCGCAGATGGAAGGGGAGCCCGAAGCCTGCTGCCCGAGGCTGTCACCGGGCAGTAGCAGAAGCGGTGACACGTCACCAAAGGTGCACGGCGCTGAGACGGCGTGCACGCTCTGCCCATGGGTGACAGCGGGCACTGACCACAGGTGCATGAGCAGCCAGGCCTCGGGCGAGGTTGTTGGGTGGGGGGCAGGTGGGTGTCCTCCCTGGTGGGGTCTGTCATCTCGGGGACAGGAGCAAGGCGGTGCGGTGGCTGTGACATCACAAGCTCACGCGTCACATGGGCATGGTGACAACCGGCTCGTGCCCAGCACGGATCTACAGAGCGACCCGGGACACTTGTGTTTCCGATACTGTGCTCCTCGGTCCTCAGTCACATATTTGCAGACACCGTCTTCCAAACTGGATCAAACCTCGATAACCGCCCTCGTAAAACCTGATTGGGCTGCGGATTGGCCAGCCCGTTACTGGGATGGTGATGGGGACAGAGCAAGCGAGAGAGCAGAGGGAGCTGGGCACACAGACACCCCACCTCCCCTGAGCAATAAAGAGAAGGCCGGCCGGGGGTGACGCGAGAGACAGGACTGTCCCTGTCGTGTGCGGGACTGTGACATCCTGCAGAGCGAATCCCGCCATCTCCTCCGCACTCTTCAGCCAGAGGCAAGGCAGGCGCGACCGTGAAGTGTAGCCGATGAACGGGGTTGTAACGGAAGCTCTGGCCGTGGCTCCCGGACCCGCAGGAAGACTCGGATCAGCAGAGCTCAGCCCATGCAGAACGGCCATCCCGATGCTGGGCTTCAAGTGCCAGTGTGTCCTGGTACGCTGACCCCAGCAGGCCTCCAAGAGAAGTCACGACTTGTGCTTTCACAGAACGTTCCAGTAAACGATGTACTCGGTAAAGAGGGACGTTGAAATGGCTCGCACTTCCGGCGTTCGCTACGACGGCTTCTAGAAACCGTACCGGCCGCGCCAAGGGTGATGCGGAGACATTAATGGGTCCTCCGTCCTCCCCAACGAATGGCCGTCCGCTGAGGGTCGGAACGCATGGGAATTCTCCAAGAACGAAGCCCCGGTAAGCGTGACATTTCCCTCCCGTGTCGTTTAAAGCACGGGATATGTTTCTTCTTATCCTGACGTGAGAGTGAGCGCGATGGCCTAATAAGAAGCAGAGGCGGAATTTCTCCTGGAACGGAGATTTCAAAGGGACGCCAGCTCCCTCGGAACATGACTTCTAAGGGGAACCCGCCTGAGACGGAGCGGGAGCTGCTGCCTAAGCCCCCGACCCGGCTCTCGCCAGGCGGCTGTGCGGTGTGTCCACATGGGACCGCACGGCGTGGGTCCGCCAGCGTCCTTCTGTCCGTCTGGGGACTGTGAGAAGAACCGGCCAGTGAGAGGCTTGGGTTTACTATTGGAAAAAGGGCTTGACTGGTTCCGGCTCCTTTCTCTGTGTTCGGGGTCCGTAAATGAACTCCAGGCTTTTTCGAAGGTGAGGGGAGTGTCTCTGATAAAAAGCCACTGATGTTTCCATATTTTTCACCCTCTTCTGGAGAGACTACACTCCAGCGTTTTATGAAGCTTGACTTCGCGGAATGTCCTGCTCTTTGTTTCACAGCGTGGATCTGAGGGGGGAACAGCCCGGCCTCTGTGATAATGAAAAGCAGAGCGCTAAACACGGGGATACGCAAGGAAGCAGCAGAACATGATGGTCTATGGACGCCGTTCTTTTCAAAAAGGAGAGTAACGTGATCAAGACTCCTCAGGCTTGGGTTTACTATTTGTTAAAGAATATATGGATTTATTTAAGGAAACACAAGGCGTGTGGGTGCCCAGTCCAGCAATTCTATTATAATGTCGCTTGGCTGTGTATAAGCACAAGCCACAGGCTCAGCCCTCGGCTGCAGCTGTTCACAGCAGGCATGACACGGAGCGGAGGGCAGTCAGAATCCCGGCCGTTCAGACCTGTCTGGGCGGCGCCGCTTCGTGGACGGAGGGCGGTGTCCTCCTGAGACCCGGTGCCGTGGGCTGCTCCGCGGCTTCGTGCAAAGCGGCTCCTCACACCCCGTTTCCTCACTGCGCCCTCTGGCTCTGCCCTGTGCAGACGCCTCGGCTCGTCCTCTTTGACCTCGGATGGTTAAACCGCACCTGCTGGCCGCCACGAACACAGTGCTCACTCGGCGCTGACCTCAGGTGACCCCACAGGTTCTTGTCCCCCAGGTTCAGCCCCTGGCTCAAGGGGGTGAGCTTCCCATGCAGGAGGCCCCCAACCCGGCTCCCGCCCTGCACGGCCCCCGCCCACCTGTGTGGAGTGAAACCGTGTTCCCTCACCTGCCCACCTCCGCCTGCCGCTGGGGGGGCCACCAAGCTTCCCAGGCGCCCTCCCGCCGGCAGCGCCCAGCTCCCTGCCCTGCTGCCTTCCCGTGACGCACTTGCCGCATCGTCCCCTCTGGCCAGCACCTGCTCTCCACACACAGTGGGCCTACATGTTGCCGAACGCCAGGCTGTCAGACGACGGCTGCCCCTGTGTGCCAGCCAGCTGCCGCAGGGCCCTGGGTACCGCCGAGCCCACCAAGCTCGCCCGGGGCGACGGCCCTTCACGTCACCCGCGGCTTCATTCCCAGCTGAACTGGGATTTGACCAGGGGGCGCCCACCTGTTTCACCGTGAAAGTGGGGAGCTTCCATTCTCCTCTTGTGCCGCCACCTCACCCCTCCTTTGATCACAGACTTCGGAGGCGCACCTTCGATGGGCGCCCTGAGCGGGGGCTGGAGACGGCACCGGAGCCGGGAGTCCCCGGATTCCAGCAGGAAAGCTACACAAGCCGGAGAAGCGGGTCAGGGCCACGGAGTGACAGCGCCTCCGAGGGACGTTACACGTGGCCAAGGCTGTCCTGTCCCACCCGTGACGCGCCCTCGGTCAGGGCTGGTTGAGTTTGGGAGGCTGTGTGAGGCGTGTGGTGGGCTTTGCTGTCAGTAAGCACGTGTCACACGCAGGGGGCTGCGCTGCACGGAGCAGGGACGCGGCCTCGCCGCGGTCCTGAGATCAGCTTGGACGCCTGAGTAAACCTGGCTTCTTTCAAAGGGGAGCCGTGGCTGCTCGTCGCGATGACGAACGCTGACCGCGGTGGCCGTGGGGCTGTGAGCCCGAGAGGGTGCAGAGAAACGGCTCCCTCGCTTTCCAGTGTCTTCCCCGCCGAACACCAGACAACCGGCTTTCTCTAAAGGTATCTCCTCGGTGCCCAGACACCCAACACAATCCCAGAATGGGACCCATGTACGAGGGGCGTCTCATCTACGCAGGCCAATGTCTGCACGTCCAGCTATGTCTTCTCACTTCTAATTCTATGTTGTAACGTAGGACGGACTCGGGCCACGCCGTCAGTTCTGAACAGAAACGCTCAACATCCCTGGCAAGGCCTGGAATCCAATGTGTGTGTCTACATATGTGTGTATGTGTGGGAGTGTGTGTGTGCATACATGTGCACGTGTGTGAGTGGTTATGCATGTGTCCATATATGCGTGTGCGCATGTGTGTGGGTGTGGGGTGCGGGCATGTGTGTGCATGTGGGGGTGGGGTGCATGCATGCGGGCATGTGTGTGCATGCGTGTGTGAGTGTGTGTGTGGTGTGTGCGTTGCTCACACGCATGTTTGTTCTCTCGTCCGCCCCACCCCCACGCCTCCTGAGCAGCCCCGGCCCCATTAATCACAGCGGTGGCACCTCATAAAGCTGCCGGCCCCTCCCGACTCAGCGAGTTGTCGTGCAGATTTACGGAGTGACGTCTGGGTGACTGGCAACGGCTGCTCTTTACGGGCTGCAGCAGATGTCCGCGTGTGAGCCAGAGTGGCGGCCTGCCGGATGTCTGTGGGCGCCTGGGGCCGGGCCTTCACCCTAGGGACACCGCTAGATGGGACCCTGTGTGCCACCTCCCGGGCCCTGCGGCCTGTGGACTGTGTCTGCAGCATTGTCCCAGCAGCTTTAACCTAAAGTCGATCAAGGTGTCTATTTAAGAGGTCAAAGGCACCACCACTCTGCTCCCAGAGGTCATGACAGGCACCACCACCCCGCTCCCAGAGGTCATGACAGGCACCACCACCCCGCTCCCAGAGCCCAGCGACGCTGCCAGTACAGCGTCACCTGCTACAGGTCCCAGCTGCACAGTTAGCGCTCTGGACCCCGGCCACCGGGCCGTGGTAGTGCGGCTGCTCCTGAGCTGACAGCCCCCAGGTGGCCGCTGCACCAGCATCGTCAGCGTCGGGTGGTCCCCGAGTCCCTGTGGGGCACCTGAGTTGCCATCCCAGCTGCAGCCGGAGAGGCTCCCACTGAAGATGGACATTGTCACCCACTGATTGACAACCCGCCTTGTCCCGCAGATCACACGCCAGCCGACGGAGCCAAGCTGAACCTGACCGAACTCTCAGGGCCTTTGGGGGGCTCCTGGGGGCTGGAGGGGTAGCAGCCACTGCGAATGCTGTGGAGACACCAAGGAGGGTGCCGTGTGGGCTCCCCCTGCGTTTGCCCTCTTTGGGCTCATCTCCCTGCTCCGCGGGGCTGGGAAGGCCTTTGTCACCGTGCAGACACGCCGTGAGCACAGCTGCTACCGTGTGGCAGACGCACGGCACGGAATCGCGTCAGTGAAGCCAGCAGATGAGAGTCCCGGGAGACGCGTGCAGCCGGCTCTGACCCTGCAGGGGGGCAGGGCCTACCCTTGGGGGCTCAGTCAGGTGGGGACATGGCTGAGGTGCACTGTGGCCAGGAAATTCCGGGCTCTGTGGAGGGTAGAGGGTGAACAGAGACCCCTCAGCCAGGCTCCAGGGGTGAGGGAAGGGGTGGAGCAGGAGAGTATGCCGGTCAGAATGCGGGCGCCGTGTGGGAGCAAGTATGGGACTCAGCCTGGCAGCGCCAGGTGGGGCACCGGGAGCGGAGGACACAGGGGCCCCCAGACCAGGCAGGCCTCCCCCACGTCCCAGGGCAGTGGGACGGGCTGGGTGGGAAGATGGTGCGACCGCCCTGGGTTTAGTGACCGGGCTGCCGTGCGGGGCTCAGGCTGGAGGACAGAGCCGACGCCGGCCAGCTTGGAGGGGTCTGCGGGGATGGGGCGGCTGGGCCCAGAGGGTGAGGGGTAGGAGGGACAGGAGGCCTGGCTGGAGCTGGGATGTCATGGTCCTTCCGACGGGGCGTGTGCAAGGAGCCCGGGTCCCCTACTTCCCGCCCACTCAGCACCCACATGACGGTTCCGAGCACAGAGCCGGCCGCTGGCTGCGGGGTGCCTGCCGCGTGGCCTGTGTGGGTGACCTACCCCCCTGGGACTCAGGTGGGCCGAAGATAAGAGGACAGTGCGGGTCCTGCCCCCGGCTTGTGTTGGCGTGTTTCACCGACTGAGGGCAAGACCCGCCCCCAGCAAAAGGGTTACGACCGCCTTCACCGTGGTCCTCGCTTGACTGTGGGGTTCTGGACCCAAACACAAAAGATCTCCAAGGCTGGCCGGCCCGCATCATCGTGAGCACGCGGCAGGCTCAGAACTGGGGCTGGACCGGAAGCGCCCGTCATTGTCTCGTCTCAGCTCACCGATGCTGTCAGCAGGGGCTCCGCCCCTCTCTCAGGGACCCCCGCAGAGCGCGACCCCTCAGCCAAGCAGCACCCACAGTGGCGTCTGGGACCCCAGGGAGTGAGCAGCTGCGTCTCGGCGTCTAGTCGCCTCCCTTGTCCCTCACTGAGCCGAGCCTTAGCCGGGATGGCAGCTGTGACAGTCGGCCGTGCGTTCAGGTACGAGAGCGGGGTCCTGAAGGAGGTTGCGGCCTCATCAGTGGAGAAGGTGTTGGGGTACAGGGCCCCCCAGGTGGAGGTGACAGTGGATAGCAGGTGAGGACCCAGGGGAGAGCCCTGCCTCCTCAGAGGCAGGTGAGTGCAGGTGCTCTCAGAGTCTGAGGGAGGGCAGACAATGCTGGATGCAGAACTCAGAGGCCAGAGGCCAGGAAGCTGCGGAACACCACCAAGCAGGCCCGCGGAGCACCACCGACCAGGCCCATGGAGCACCACTGAGCAGGCCTATGGAGTACCACCGAGCAGGCCCGTGGAGCACCACTGAGCAGGCCCACGAGCACCACCAAGCAGGCCCACGGAGCACCACCGAGCAGGCCCATGGAGCACTACTGAGCAGGCCTATTGAGCACCACCGAGCAGGCCCGCGGAGCACCACCGAGCAGGCCCACAAGCACCACCGAGCAGGCCCACGGAGCACCACCGAGCAGGCCCACGAGCACCACCAAGCAGGCCCACGGAGCACCACCAAGCAGGCCCATGGAGCACCACCGAGCAGGCCTATTGAGCACCACCGAGCAGGCCCACAGAGCACCACCGAGCAGGCCCATGGAGCACCACTGAGCGGGCCCTGGAGCACCACTGAGCAGGCCCAAGGAGCACTGCTGAGCAGGTGCTGGGTGATCATTGCTGCACTTGGAGAAGCTCTGGGAGGTGGGGCGACGCCGGGCCACTTGCTTGCTGAGGAAGGAGGAGACCAGACCATTAACCGTGAACATGAACGCTGTGCTGGGGGCTGGGACGAGGCTGCCTGCTCTGGGCTCAGCCATTAGGAAGCTGTGGGAGCTGCCGTGACAGAGGCCGGGACCCTCCTCCCCTCATGCAGGGCTGTGCCTGTGTCTGACGTTCTCTGACATCTCCGGGAAAAGCAGTTTTTAATTACAAGACAGTATTTCAGTTCTGAGGTCACCCGTCAGACCTTCCAGAAGTCTGGGACCCACACCCGCCCGGCCCCCTCTCGGCGGTGACCCAGCGTCTTCTCGGATGAATCCGCAGCGATGGTGGCCTGCTCACACTCGGACTGAAGAGGTGCCAGCCCCGCGCTGTTCTCGTCCGCCTGCTCATTATTTCGCCTCCTGATGTCGGCGGTCACGGTGCACGGCCCCCAACCTGCCTGCAGCCACCTGCACATTTCATTAGCAGTCACCCTCCTCCGGGCCATTCATCAGTCTGTTAAATACAGGACTTAACACCACGCCAGGCCATTTATCTGCGAGGCCCCGGCTCCGGGCTCCTCGGTGTCCCCCGCGGCCGTTGAGGAAATCGTTAACACCTACCCCGTGCGCCCGGCTCGCCCTTCTGCTTTGCACATTAGCCCAACGGCCCGCCGGCATCTGCTCCCTGGGGACCCCACCGCCGTAGCCGCCCCTTCCCCACCCCCGTCCGCAGCAGGTGTGGGGGCCCCTCACACCCCCCCGAGGCCTGAGCAGGTCTTTTCTTCATCCAGGGCCCCACGTCCTTCTTCAGTCCCAGTGGCTCGGAACACACCCCTGACGGCTGCTCAGAGTTGGAGGCTGTGTCTTCATGAACAAGTCGTTCACTGACCAAGGCGGGGTCATTGAGTGTCCCCACAGGGCTCCGCACGGGGTCCCAGCCCTCGGGATGTGAGCTGAGGGCTCAGGTGGGCAGGACCCCAGGCCTTTCAGGCCATTGAGAGGACATATTGGGGGGAAGCCAGGACGGCTCAGTGGGTTAAGCGCTCGCTTTGCAGCCCCGGGGTATGAGGATCGAGTCCAGGCCCCGGCCCGTGTGGCCCCACATGCTGAGCTGGGGTGAGCTTCCCACGCGGGAGGCCCCCAGCCCAGTTCCCACCCTGCACGGCCCCCGCCCACCTGTGTGGAAGGAAACCATGTTGAAAACGGATGACGCACAACTGGGCCCTCCCCCTTCTCTCTGTCTCTCTCTGTCTCTGTCTCTGTCTCTGTCAAAAACAATACAAATAAATCTTTAAAAGAAAGAACAAAAAACATGCGACAGGAGAGAATGCCTGGGGGGGGCTCAGAGAGTCACCTGGGACTTGTCACACGCACAGTGCGGCCCACCCCCCACCCGGCTCTCGATCCCGTGGGTCTGAGGGGCCCTCGGTCTCGCATCTTTCCCGGCCCGGCGGCTCTGATGCTCTTTGGGGACCACGCATTCCGGGGGGCCTGGCTCCTGCCTGCTCAGCACCTCTAAACACAGTGCAGGGGGACCAGGTGACAGGAGGGAATCTTCCCAGGATGGGAGAGCTTCCAGAACTTTCCACGGGGCTCTGGGTGTCCTTTCCTTGGCCCACAGTTCTGGAAAGCCTTCTGGACCCTGGCGTGGGGTCCTTTCCAGAGACGCTCACAGGATTGTGGGTAAGTCACAGACTTCGGGGACAGGAAGACACGGCAGGGCCCCAGGAGGCTGACACAAGTGCGGAGCGTGGTGTCAAATACACACACACTGTCACATTTCCCTGGGGCAGGGGGTGAGCTAAGCTGGCTTCAGACCCATCCAGGTCCCCCTGACAAGTGGCTGGGGGCCGGGGACCTCATGGAGGGGGGGGTCACAGTAAATTGGACCAAATAATTAAGCCCCAGAGTAAATGAGGGGAGGGTCCAGCTGTCACTGAGGCCCGGGCCATACTGAGCATCAGCAGCCTCCTCCCCTGTGCCTCTTCCAGGTGCCCAGGGCTTCCCCGCGTCCGCTGCCCTGACACAGGGCCGAGAATGCCCGTCCGTGGGTGGCCATCCTGTGCACAGCAGGTCTGGGCACCAGATGTGCACCCCCTTCCGGTCCAACAGCCAAAAATGTCTCTAGACATGGTCCAGTGACTCCCAGAGCCCCCAGCTGAGACCTAGAATTAGACAGTGACCCCCGAGAGGGACCATACCTCCTACCGCCATGTCTCCAGGGCCTAGCACATAGTAGGTGCTCGTGTAAGGGAAGCAGCTTTTCCAACCGGCCTGCATCAGGCACTGTGTCCGGCACTTCATGCTCATTGTGCCCCTTGGCTTCAAACCGCCCGTGAGGAGGACTCGGAAGAGATAGGGGGAAACTGAGGCACGGCACAGTGCACCTCCCGGGACGCCCGGCTTGGTAGCAGTGAAGGCCAGACGTGGGTTCCGTGCTCCGTCCCGGTCTGATCGGCCCTGAGGAGACCGGTGGCCTCTTCTGCCCCAAAGGCTTCCTTGCTACGCAGGGCAGCAGCTCGGGGGTCTGTCTGGGCTGGTGTCCTCACATCCCACCGGCCCCGATCTGTCTGTGCGTTTCCTGAACACTGGAGTCGCAGGTCACAGCTTTCCTGGCAAACCCGCCTTTTGTAAGGCACGACTGCAGAACTAAAACGCTTCTCACGCAGAGCCCGGAGGCCCTAGCATGACCCAGGAGGCTCCCGGGGAAGGCTCTGAAGACCGCCTTGAAAGTCCTGGAAGTTTAGGGGAAGCATGAAGGCTGACGACCGCACAAAGGCAGAATGGCAGAGGAAGCCACGGTCCCGGGGACCCGGGCGCAGAGTCCGGAATGACGGATTCGTGAATCACAGTAAGTGATGCCTGTCAGACACATCACGTCTGGAGAAGAACCAAAACGATCGATGGAGCTTCGCTGCCTCGTTTCTGACAGATCCTGGGCCGGGGTGACCTAACCGGAAACCAACCCCCGTGGGACTTGAACTCTGCGGCCTCGGGGGAGACGGAGGCTCAAGCACAGCGCCCCGGGGAGGGGCCTCACACCACAGAACCGCGCCGCGCCGAACAGGCTGCGCCTTCCCCGAAGTCAGCCCGGGCTGATGGATCACGATTCCCATAAGCGTCCATGAGGAGATCATCCTGCTGAGCAGCAGCGGGCGGGACAGCAAAACGGTCCCACTACAAGCAAGCAACTCCTTGTCTTCACCGAGGGGCAAGAGGCAAAGATTTTTAGTGACCGGGGGCTTCCCCGAGTGTTTGCCTCCATGAAGGGACATGGTCTGCCCAGGACTGAGACGTCAGTAAGGTCAGAAGTCCTCCGGGGGACCCTTGGAAGTGGGGGTGTGGGGAGGCGGGGGTTCTTTCTTCACTGGCACTCAGTGTTCCGGAAACACCTTGCACTTGTGAGCCGATGACAAGACTCCCAGGCTGGTGCTGGGCAGTGGAGTTTGCCAGAGAAGGGACGGGAGAGACCAACGCATGGCTCCCCTGACTGAGTCCCCCAGGCCCAGGGGTCGGCAGGAGGGACCCAGGCCCCGGTTCCTGGTGCCGTGGCCCCGGGTGGAAGGTCGGCCTTGCTTTCCACTTGCTCCTGGGCACACACTTCCTGTGCTGAGCCCTGCATCACTCCAAGTGCCCATCCTGCCCACACGGGGGATGTGGGCCATTGTCCCTCAAGGGGCAGTTTCCGTCTGAGGCCTTATGAGGAAGGGGCGCCAAGGGCGGTGCATCTGCACTCAGCAGTAGGAAGACAAGAAAGTAGCAACCCATGCGGCGTGGAGGCGGCATCGACTCTGTAGACCAAGGCGGGAAGAGTAGACATCTCGACACCGCTGAGCTCTTCATCCATGAACATGGGCCACCTCTTCCTTGGTTCAGTTCTTCGTGGTTGTCCATCAGTTCTGTAGTTTTCCTTGTAGAGATACTTTGTTGGATTGAGGGGGGCACTAAGGTAAATGATATTGTTTTTTTTTCATTTCAAGTTCCACGTCTTCATGGCTGGTGGAGCCAAGCGAGCGACTTCGTACATCCAAGTCCCTCCTGCCACGTTGCCACCACCGCTTGGTGGCTGGAGTCCTTCTGCCGGGGCTTCTGGGTTTCCCATGTCGACAGCCCTGTCATCTGTGGGCAAAGGCGGCTTATTCTCCACTGCCCTCACTGTGCCCCTTGTCTCCCACCTTCTGGCGTTAGCCTGGACTTCAAATGCAATGTCAAAAAGGCGGGGTCATGGGACAGCCTCGCCTTGTTCTCAGTTTCAGCGAGAACATTTCTTTCCAACCATTCAGCGTGATGTTAGCTGTCGGTTTTTGTAGATTTTCTTTACCAGGTTGAGAAAGTGTGTGTGTGTGTGTGTGTGTGTGTGTGTGTGTGTGTGTGTGTGTGTGCGCATATGTACATACGTACACACATGGACTGTCCAGGAAGTATCTAGCCGTGTCATTCACGACACTTGTGGATGGATTTTTTTCTGGACAGCCCTCATCTATCAAAGCATTCTGTTCTATACCATAAACGAACACAATGTCCATTTTATGTCAATAAAACGAGACCAAAAAAGAGGCTAGAAAACTTGAGTGAAAAACAAAGGAGAGATAATGAAACTAGTATTTAATCAAACGTGCTTACCAATAATAAAATAACTTCTGGGGATGCTGGGATGTCTCAACAGGTTGAATGCTTGCTTTGCAACCGTGAGGTCCGGGGATCGAATCCCGGCCCTGGCCTGTGCCAACCCACATGCTGAACTGGGGTGCAAATGGTAACCGCCGGGATGACAGCAAAGGTTCTCACCTCCCATGAGGGAGGCCCTCAGTTCAGTTCAGCCACGTGTGACCCACGTCCACCTGTGTGGAATGAAACCGTGTCACAACTAAAGACGTACAACTATGGAGACTGCTCTGGGCCCTCCCCCTTCTCTCCCTCTCTCTGTCTCTCTCTCTCTCTCCCCTTCTCTCAAAACAATAAAATTAATCTTTTAAATATATTTATTTATTTATTTATTTTTTAAGAGAGAGAGAGAGAGAGAGATACAGAGACAGAGAGAGAACTGAACTGGGGGAGCTCCCAGTTCAGCATATGGGTCCGCACAGGCCGGGGCCGGGATTCGATCCCTGGTCCCTGGGGCTGCAAAGTGAGCGCTTAACCCACTGAGCCATCCCGGCTTCCCCCAAAATTAATCTTTTAAAGATAAAATAACTTCTGAACAATAAAATAGCAACACACACACACATACACATTCATATGTTGGAGGCTTTCATGAGCCAGTGAACTAAGTTTTTCACCGTGTATTACCTTATTTAACAACCTAAACAACGTGATGGGGCCGTTATCACTACCGATACAGCTCAGGGAGGCTAGGTAGCTGCGTAAGCACCCCACAAACACTGGCCTCACTGTCCCCACGCTGTTCTGTGTGACCCTGTCCTTCCAGCTAGGTGGCGAGGACCACACTTTATAAGCTGCACAGCCTGCAGAGGAAGCAAGGGGTCTGATGGCGGTGTGACTCTGCAGAGGTCACGGGAGACCCAGGTGGGCAGAAGGCAGGGGTGGGGCACGTTGTCAGAGGTCACGTGGGCCTCCTCAGACAAGCTAAACGGACGCTAAATGCAGAAACAAGGCCGACGGCTCACTTTGACACGTTTACTTACGCGGCTTAATTCCCATTGTAGTAGAAATGTGTTACAAGTAAATATTTGGAAGCCCGAGAGAATGACTAATACCGCTGAAGCCACGGTTAACATAAGAAGTTTCCAGCGCAACCGAAGGATTCGCCTGCTCCCACAGGAGAGGTTCGGCCCCTTCCTGCTTCTTCAGACGGACCAAGTCCTGTGCTGAGCACGCAAGCTAAGACTCCATCGATAGTTAGAGCTGCCTAAAAGGGAAGAAAGGCATTCCAGCAGCGGCCCTCAACAAAACAACATTAAAGCGGCCACATGTTTAACTTGGCTCCAAGCTGCAAAATATCACAATGTTATACACTATTAATGGTGCAAACGTACATGGCTTTTCAACTGGCCCAACAGCAAAGGGGAAGAAAGGAAGTTAAATCCAAGGGAGGTGAAAGCACAGATGCGTGGAAAGTGCACTTATTCTCTGAACCAGTTTAGGGGACTCCACTGTCCATTGTGTCTCCTCCCTGTTTACAAACACGGGACTGGTTTTCAGAAAGTCACCAGGATCCTGGCAGCTTTTAGGATGGCAGGACGAACATCTGGTTGGCATAGCAGCTAAGGATACGTTCCTGCAATGTTTTTAGCCTCCCAGCCGTGCAGAGCTCATGGGTAGAGAGCCCAGAGAACAGGAAATAAAGGCTGCCCACATGCCAACAGCTTCATTTCTGTCGTGAATCGCAGAACGCCGTGACCAAGGTCCTCCCCCACCATCCCTCGGGATGCCCCTCTACATCTACCTGTGCTGAGGACGTTAACGGTCTACAATCACAAAAGACACTCACGTCTACTGCAGAGAGCGTTAGGAAACGCCCAATAATACGAAGACTACACAACAGTTTCACTTCTAGGAATGAGAGAATCGGTCTTTCCCGCCAACTCTTCCACTGAGAAACGATAAAGAAACCGGGCAAGAAAGAAAAATCTGCTGGCAGACAGCAGACAGCTCACAACGCAAACATCGCAAGGCAAAGACCCAGGCAAAGAAAGAAACTCCGCGAAGCCCGCTTCCCCCAGGGCCACGTATCGATTTCAGAAGAAGAGGCTGAGACGCTGAGTGGCGTGTTAGATGTGCAGCATGAGCGAGCAAACAGGCATCCGCCAGGGAGGGGTTCCGGGTCATCTGCTGACTACGGAGCATGAGTGAACCAGAAATAGAGCATTCTCGCAAAGCTAGCACCCGGCTTCCTCTCAAATCCTGATCACATTAAGGTTGTCTGGGGTCGCTAATACCTCCCACCACCTTTCAGAAACAAATCCCCTGTGGAGAAGCAATGATATCATCCCAGACCTCAGTCATCGCTACACTTTTTCATGCATCACATCTGTCATTCAGTAAAGACAAAAACAAACAAACAAACAAACCAAACCAAACCAGGCTTAGGAGAAGACAAGGGGGAAAAATGATCAAAACCAAGGGAAACAACAGACAAAAGAAATCGACTGAAAGGGGAGTCAGGTGATGGAGTTAGTCAGACACGAACTTCAGCGTAATTCTCACTAATATAAGTGCATAAAAGACAACATGGTTGCAAGGAACCTGAAATATTAAACAATGAAAATTCTAGAAGTGATAAAATTGCATTTGTTCACAAGGACACAGTGGGTGGACATAGCGGGAGCCAGAGCAAAAGAACACATTGAGACTTCAGGGTCAAAAGGAGAAGCAAGAGAAACGCACGCAGCCCTGGGTAGGGCGGTCTAAGGTGTAGCTGGGTCCCGGGCACAGAAGAGAAAATGCGGCAGCAGATCAGCAACACGGAATGGACTGGATTACGTAGGGCGTCTGTGATGTCTGGAAACACAGACCAGTGTGAACAGTGTTTTCAAGAACACCTTCCACCTGTAAAAACCGAAGGATGCTGCCTCCACTTCCAGACTTAACAATACCCTACAGAGCGAAGGCCGTCAACAACAGAAAACGGTGGGGAGATGAGTAAAAATTAGTCTGTAGAAGTTATACGCTTTTGGGGAACCTGGGATGGCTCAGTGGGTTCAGTGTTCACTTTGCAGCTCCAGGGACCGAGGATCAAATCCCAGCCCCGGCCTGTGCGGACCCACATGCTGAGCTGGGGAGTGCCCCCAGTTCAGTTCTCAATGGGGTGAGACTCCGGCCCAGTTCCTGCCCTGTGCAGCCCCTCACCCACCTGTGGAATGAAACTAGGTGGAAAAACCAATGATGTGCAACTATGGAGACTGTTCTGGGCCCTCCCCCTTCTCTCTGTCTCTGTATCTGTCTCTCTCTCTCTGTCAAAAACAATAAAAATAAATCTTAAAAAAAAAAAATGCTTTGACAAGGGAGAAAAGCCCAGAGGGTAATGAGAAAAATAAGTTCATTGACTGGTTTACAGGTAATACGTGGTACTAGGCGGATATCAAGAGAGAGAATTCACACTGACAAACCAAAGAGTAGAAGCCTACGTAGTAAAGAAGGTCTGAGGACATGGTATGAAGCGGCATAAAGTATAAATGCAAATATTATATAAACATTTAAATATAAAGGTATCTACAAATTATATTAGAACAGAAACCTTCCTGATCACCATATGAAGAACAAAAAACAATACAAAAAAACAACACGGTAAAGTAGCTCAAGGAACTAGAACGCGTTTTACGTGGTCAACATTGGGAAATGCTCTGACAGAGTTGGAGAGGTCAGAGTCCCTTGATAGCAATAAATTATAAGAGCGTACGTTGCTCATTAGAAGGAAAATGTTTTAAGACTCATTAAAAAAGCCACGTCCGATTCTATGAGGAATAGAGGACTCACTGCTGAAAGTGACTTAGGGAAGATAAACCTAAAACAGAACACGCAACCAGGGAAAGCAGGGTTGTGCTCTCGGTACATGACAGAGAATTCAGGCAGCAAACAAGCCTTCGATGGGACAAGAACATCAGCCAGCTCCCGGTGAGGTTGCACGTAAGCATCTACGTTGCAGAGGCTGCAGCCCCAGACGCTCTCAGAGCCACAGGCCTGGGAGGAGGGGTGGACACAGGCTGATGATCCCGGGCGTCACATCACACTGGTCCCGGCCACTGGCCAGGGGTTCCCATTGGCTGACACGGGACCCCGGGCCCATGGGTTCCCATTGGCTGACACGAGACGCTGGGCCATGGGTTCCCATTGGCTGACACGGGACCCTGGGCCCATGGGTTCCCATTGGCTGACACGAGACCCGGGGCCATGGGTTCCCATTGGCTGACATGGGACCCCGGGGCCATGGGTTCCCATTGGCTGACACAAGACCCGGGGCCATGGGTTCCCATTGGCTGACACAGACCCTGGGCCATGGGTTCCCATTGGCTGACACAAGACCCCGGGGCCATGGGTTCCCATTGGCTGACACAGACCCTGGGCCATGGGTTCCCATTGACTGACACAGACCCTGGGCCATGGGTTCCCACTGGCTGACACAAGACTCTGGGCCATAGGTCCCCATCGGCTGGTGGACAGTAACTGATCCCAGAACAGGAATCCCCCAAATGGCTCCATCTGCACAGTCATCCTCGAAGCCCCCACGGTAACGCACACATTTCTCCGGGGGCCGGAGGAGCCACCCCCCTCAGGGTGAGGTGGGCACCATCCAGCTTCCCAGGCCGGTTCCCCACGACGCTGGGCTGATCGGCCCAACGCCCATCTGAGCTGAAGCAGACAAGGAATTTCAGGCTGACATTCACGGGGCTCCCCCGCCCCAGAAAGGGTCGCAGAGCCAGGCACCCGCCCTCACCCCCAGCCCCCCACACATGCTCTGCTGCCGTCCAGACCCCCACAACGCGAGCCCCCACGTGGGGTCAGTCCCACCCCTCCTGCAGCTCCCGGAGGGCCTTCCTGGGGTCTGGTTCCCTCTGGTGTCCTCCCACATCTGAGCTTCCCTCCCCATGACGTGGCTGTGGCTGGGGGTCTCCCCACCCCACTGTCCTCACTGTGGTCTCACCTTTAACGTCCCCTCAGGTCTCCACCTGTGGCCTCAAGGTCATGGGGAGTGTGAGCAGAACAAGAAGCTGGCAAACCGGTGGACGTGTCTTTGTATCGACTGTCCCTCGTCCCCTTGTCCGTACTCCTGTGCCCGGACTTGTTAGTTCCCCGTGGGACGTAGGGAGTCCTTGTGCCCTGCTCTGGTTTTGGGGGGACCCAGGCTTAACGAGTCGTGGTGATGGAGGCGCAGCCCAAAACCAAGGAGAGGAGCCTTTGCCAGTGTAGACGGCTGGTGCCCCGGGGTGGCTGTGGGCAGGAGGGCACCCCCGCACCCCCGGGGGCCTGGGCCACCCGCACTGTGAGGGCACAGCGGGCAGCAGCTGCCCAGGAAATGACAACCAGCCCCAGGAAATGACCGCCCACGCTCGGGCCCTGCCCCTGTGGGAGCCCGCAGCAGCTGGTGAGACACCTGGGCCCCCAGGGCCCTTGTCACATGGGCCGAACCCTCATAGGCCAGAACCTCGTCACAGGGGCTGGGCCCTGAGGGTCCAGGAGGCCAGAAAGGCCGTCCGGCCGTGGACCACGCATGCCCAGCCTGTCTGAGTCCACCTGAGCCCCACGCTGCAGATTTGCCACCACAGTGCAGCCGTGCCCGGCCCGCCCCTCTCAGACCCCCAGCAGGAAGGCAGATGGTGGGTGCTGCAGCTTCGCCCCACTGAGTGCTCCCCACAGAGCTGGACCTGATGCCCACTGACCGTGACCACCTGTAAGGGGCTGTCCTGTCGTTCCCTGCTGATGCCGGGACCCCCGTGATGGGGACAGAGGAAGCTGGAGCCTGGGGTCCCCTGTGTTTCCCCGCCAGGCACCGGGGTCATCACACAGCCACGAAAGGAAGGCTGTGGCATCATGGCTCCGCTTTACAGGAGAGGAGACTGAGGCCCAGGGGTTAAGCAATTCTCCCCTGAGACTGAGGCGGCTGGTGGCTCCACCCACTTTGTCATCCCACCTCTTCACAGGGTCAAGGTCAAGGGCAAGAGCAGAGGGCAGCCTCACCCCCTCCAACACCTGCCTACTTTTTTATTTTTAAAAGATTTATTTTTATTATTTTTGGCAAAGAGAGACAGAGAGAAGGGGGAGGGCCCAGAGCAGTCTCCATAGTTGTGCGTCATCAGTTTTCGACATGGTTTTGTTCCACACAGGTGGGCGGGGGCCGTGCAGGGCGAGAACCGAACTGGGGGCCTCCCAATGGGAAGCTCACCCGAGCTCAGCATAGGGGTCCACACGGGCCGGGGCCTGGACTCGATCCTCGGTCCCCAGGGCTGTGGAGCGAGCGCTTAACCCCCTGAGCCATCCCGGCTCCCCCACCTGGTTGCTTTTTGTCCATCACTTTGCTGCCGCTCGGTCGTACTCTTTGCTGTTTCCCCGTCCAGTTCTTTGATAAGCACTGAACTCGAACCATTTCCCCTCGGATTCCTTTCCCATGTCACTGCCTTCCTTGTAAAAGGTTGGCACTTCGACGACCACGTTTGTCCTTTAAATTGAATTATATGAGCGCTTCTCTGCACCTCAGTCTCCCTGCTTGTGAAGTGGGGACCCTCCCCGCTCACCTCATTGGGCCACTGTGAGCTGTGATGATTGACATGAGGTGCTAAGCACAGGGCTGGACTGGGGGTAATGTCTCGTTTCTGTTCGGCTCCCTGTGGAAGGTTCACTTAGAATCTAAGGTGACCAGATTTTAACATTGGTAAAGCGGGACACCATTGACCGGGGGGGGGGAGGGGGTTCTTGATTAAAAATTGGGTCTATCTCCCGCCGTTCTCTATCTCGTCGTGCATTCTTTTCAAAAATCGGGACTTGTTTAAAACGCCGTGGGACGCGGGACAAATTGTTAAAAATCGGGACTGTCCCGCCAAAAGCGGAACATCTGGTCACCTTAACTTAGATGCAGCAATACAACTTAGCAATTGTGTTTTCTAACTTCAACTTCCTGCTTAGAAAAGCCTTTTCGCCCCCAGAGTGTAAAAATACTCGCCTAGATTCCCCTCAAATTCCTTCACCATTTATTTGTGCTACGCTTATCTCTTTTAACCATCTGGAGTTTATTTTATTGTGAAATAAGGATCCAGCTTTTTTTTTTCTTTCCAAACACTGTAACCACCTATGCCGGTAACGTGTGTTGCACAATCTGTTTTTTCCACACTGCATTCCCCCTTCCGTGTAAGGAATCCCAACACATTTTGAGTAATTTCTGAGCTATTGATCGGTTGCCATCATTCGGTTCTTATTATTGGTAGGAAGGCACTCCGGGCCACTTTACCTAGTCATTTTTCAGAGTATCCTTAGTTATTCTTGAACATTTTCCCCAATGAAATTACCCTCATTTTGTCCCTCAAAGTCAACGTTGGGGATTTTTTTTTAATTTTAAGATTTATTTGTATTGTTTTTGACAGAGAGAGATACAAAGACAGAGACAGAGAGAAGGGGGAGGGCCCAGAGCAGTCTCCATAGTTGCACATCATTAGTTTTCCATATAATTTCACTCCACAGGTGGGCACAGGGCTGCGCAGGGCAGGAACTGGGCCGGGAGCCTCCCGCATAGGCCCCGGCAAGAACTGAACTGGGGGCACACCCCAGCTCAGCATGTGGGTCCACACGGGCCGGGACCGGGATTTGATTCTCGGTCCCCGGGGCTGCAGAGCGAGCACTTAACCCACTGAGTCATCCCGGCTTCCCCGACTTTGCAAACGTTTCATGCCTGCGTGAATCCAGACATGGACTTGTTTTACGGTCCTAAAATACTGACACTGGAAATAAATATAAAGGAAATCTATAGGTGAACAGAGAGTGGGAGTGATAGATAGATGGTTCAAGTAAGGCTCAGGGAAGAATTAAATGAGAACTGAAAGTAACCAAGAAACAGACTCGGGGACACAGTCACTAACTAGCTCAGTGGTTTCCTGAGGGCCGGGGGGGAGGGGGGGAGGGGGAGGGGGGAGGAGCAGGGAGGAGGGAGGGGGCATCAAACACGTGGTGACAGACAGAGAGCTGACTCTGGGTGGTGAGCACGTAATGCAACATGTAGATAAACTGTGCACCTGGAACCTATGTACCTTGTACCCATCAATGTCATTCCAATAAGTGGAATAATTAATTAAAAAATAGTAATTAAACATGCACTGCCGAATGGCAGACCTAGGTAAGACAGCGTCCTGCTGGGACGTGAGCCGTTCCCTCGGGGACCCCACAGCCTGGGGGTCTCCAGGGCCCCATGGCACCAGGAGGAGGCAGAGGCCGGGGGCTGGGTGTGAGGGTAGCGAGGGCTGCACCTGGGGGGTCAGGAGGAAACCGGGAGCTCACGGCCAGTGGGAGCTCAGAGGGGCCAGGCTAGATCCCCAGATAGAGGGGTGATTAGGGGCCCCCCAGGGGAGGATTATGCTCCCAGGTGCTAAGGGGAGTGGCTGAGGGGAGCTGGGAAGGGTCAGAGGTGAGGTGAGGGAGCTCCATGACCCAGACGAGGACAGTCACAAAGCGGTGGCACGCCGATGGAAGGACACCGGGGCGGCTTTTCGTTGTTCGAGCCATTTTCACACACGTGTGAGCTTTAAGTCCTCTTCCCTTAGGTGAGCTTGTTCGTGTCTGTGCGTCCATGCTTAGTCCAGTTGCAAGTTATGTGCACAGCGAGATGCTGTGGGCACGTGAAGAGCTGAATTTAACAACGAAATGTGGGGGAAGCCGGGACAGCTCAGCAGGTTAAGCGCTCGCTTTGCAGCTCCGGGGACCAAGGATCAAATCCTGGCCCCAGCCCATGCGGACCCATATGCTGAACTGGGGTGAGCTTCCCATGCGGGAGGCCCCCAGTTCAGTTCTCGCACCCCGGTTTGGCCCCCGGCTCGAGGGGGCATACCTCCCAGGCGGGAGGTCCCCAGCCCAGCTCCCACCCTGCGCAGCCCCCTGCTCACCTGTGTGGAACAAAACCATGTTGAAGACTGATAATGCACAACTATGGAGACGGCTCTGGGCCCTCCCTCTTCTCTCTGTCTCTGTCAAAAACAATAAAATAAATCTTAAAAAAAAACAAAACAAAACAATGCACTGGGCTTTCCAAAGTTTGATGATACGTTTTTGGCAAAGTTATTGGAAAGAGCCACCCGGGTACATGGTGGCTGAGAATGTAAAATGCACATTTTTCCATAAATGGGAGTTTCAAAACACTGAATGAAATTGCATATTTATTTACCCACCTCTAGAAACACATCCAAAACATGCCCTGGGCAAAACACACAAACCTATACATATAAGAGTAATCGCCGTGACAGTTGTTAAACTAGCAGAAGACGGGAGACAACCCAAAGGCATATCAGACGGCTGCCTAAAC
Source organism: Craseonycteris thonglongyai (assembly GCA_004027555.1). NCBI lineage: Eukaryota > Metazoa > Chordata > Mammalia > Chiroptera > Craseonycteridae > Craseonycteris > Craseonycteris thonglongyai. Next base: position 8,823 of record PVKE010012472.1, on the reverse strand, counting down.
TATGGTATAGCTATGCGGTGGAGTACTACATAGCCCTGAAAAGGGAACGGGGACTATTTCCATCCACTGCTGTGGTTTGCCATTTAGAACATACCGCTAAGTGAAAAAACCAAAATGCATATGTGCCCACAGCGTGTGCGGCCCATTGCTATGTACTGGTAATGTGGCAGAATATGAAAATATAAAACTATTTTTACATGAAAAGGTACAAACGTAAGTTTCCATGAAAACAGCCTGTAGGAGTCTGGGGGGCACAGGGATCGCAGCCAGACTTCTCTGAACGTAACACCGTCTGACGGGTCTGACGTAGGAGCCATGTAAGTGCGTAATCATAACACAACAAATCCATTAGAAAGCAACTCGGAAGAATCTAAAGGAAGCCAAGGGACCCGGCTGTGTCCCGGGCTGGTGATACAGCAACTCTTGGGAATCCTGCTGCTGCTAGAGAATGTGGGCGTTGTTATCCTGAGGGACTTGTGGGTTTCCATAGAGACGAGACAGTTACAGAACTTACAAAATCCCCGCTCCGCTAAATCGGGTTCCCGACATCGTGCGCGGTTACCGCGATGTCCTTGAGTGCATACCTTGTGCTGCACTTTGCATCCCTGTGGTTTTGAATTTGTTCCTCATGATTTCTTCCCCCTTTCACCCGCCCCGCCAGCCCTCCTCCCATCACCCCAACAAGTCCAGCCCCCACCTGACACCCCACCCAGTCACTGCTACGTTACTGACTATATTCCAATGGTATTTCCTATGTCCCCATAACTATTCCTTTGGAACAACCAAAGTAAGCGTCCCAATTCCTTCCCCTATTTCACACACTCCCATAACCATCTTCCCCAGGAAATACATCTCAAAAGAAAGAAAAGCAGAATAGGCAGGCCTTGCAGAAGATTCCAAATGTTTTCTCTGGAGAACCAGGAGTTTTGACCCGGGAGGAAGGAGATACGTGTGAATCGAGTCAGTCCGGTCACGTGTGAGGTCCTAAATGTGTGTGGCAACGACTGTTCTGTAACTCGAGACATATTTTGTCTTCGGAAAGTTTGCCGTCTCTTCACTCTGTCCCCTAGAAATGAAGGAAAGCTCCCCTAGAACCTTAAGGATAAAAACATTCTTTGAAGCATATACGTGAGATCTGCACACTCTCTAAAAAAACCTTTAATGGAAAATTGCACCTATTTACGCACAGAAGCTGAAACAAGGGAACAACCCAAGTGGGTGAGCGCGGTGTGGCCCATCCACATGGCGGAATAGTCGTCAGCTGGGAACCGGCGGGAAATTCCGTCCCACGCTCCCACGTGGATGGGCCTTGGTGCCCACAGAAATAAGCCAGGCCCAGAAAGACAGGCACCTGTACGGGTCCACGTCTGTGAGGCGCCTGAGGGTGTCACATCATAGAGACAAAAGGGAGAAAGCGGGAGGTGGGCGTCAGGGGCGGGGGGAGGAGGTGGGATGCTGAGCAGAGTGTCAGCCGTGCAGAAAGTTCTGGAGAAGGTGGTGGTGATGGTCGCACAACCATGTGAATGTGCTTCATGCCGCTGAACTGTGTGTATACTCCTGACAAGAGTGACACCACAGGTCACACCTTCAGCTGTCGCACCGGGGGGTCAGCCGGGTGGCAGTGAGCGGTGGGTCCCCACCCTCTGCCCTGTCCCCCAGGCCCGGTCTATAGACTTGGTGCACAACACTGCAGTGTGCTGAGGAGGGACCTCGGAAGTCAAAGCCAAGTTCAAAGGATTTGAACTTGGTCTAGTGGGGCAGGCCTTCTGGTCCTCCCGGAGCCTAACCCGTTCCCTGCTCGGCCCCAGCTCCTCCTCCACCCTCACAGACTGTGGAAACCATTCCTAATGGTCCGTGAAAAGATCAAGGGACTGCAGAGCGCAGATGTCCTCAGCTGCCATGTTCTAATGCGCTGGCAATCTGTTCCGTAATGCGTTCCTGATTGCTGCCCGGGTAGGACGCTGTCCCAGATGAAAAGTGGGCAGAGACAGTTATTAATTAAATGGAAACGCAGCAACCAAATGTGAAGATCCTGAACTCTTCCATTTCAAAGTATCTTTTCCTTTCTTTTCTTTTCTTTTTTTTTTTTAAGGAACACCGGGTAGAAGTTTGTCATCTCTGTTAGCTTCTAATTTTACTTTTGAGCATATGCAACTGTCCATGTGCGACTAACTTCTGGTTTCATTTCCTATCAAACGATTCTTTGAACTTGTTTTCCTTCTAAAATCATCCCAAATAAACTCATATTCACTAGTGAGTCAGCCTGCTTTTGTTAAAGGGGGAAGAAAAAAACAGTGGAAAGAAAATGGAATCCATTTAAAGTTAAAGAGACAGCCGTGGTGAAAGAATAATTTATAACGTGTACTGGCCCGCTAATTGATGATGTTTGCCGAGACTTTTCGAGACAAAAAGGCCCAGCATTTGAGAGGCCCGAGGAAACCGGGAGAGGCTCCGATAGAATCTCCTGGACACGCAAATCGAGACAGAGCGAGAAGCGGGTGCTCCGGGTCTCCGGGCTGCTCAGGGGCCACTGAACGGCCGGGTTCGGGGGGCTCTCTGGGGCCAGCTGTTTCCCCGGCCTCTGGAGCAGGGCCCGGGTCCCGGGAGGCACCCCACGGTGCCTGCAGCCCACTTATGGTTTCGTGCAGAGGGTGTTAACGGAAATGCGAAATGACGCCAATTAGGCAGATGCGCATGTGTTACCATTTGGAACGAAGTCAGAACATGTGTCTCCACTTGGCCCTTGCGGAGAGCCCTCTGCGTGAGCAGGTTCGGATCATCCTGATGGTCCTTCAGGGGGGCCGCTCAGTGAGAGTGGGGGGCCGGGCGGCACTCGCCGAAGGGACTGGGGGTCGGCAGCCGGGCCCCTTGAGCCCTCCCTCAGGACAGTGGTGACAGTCACGGCCGGGGCTGGAGGATACCCACAATCCCGCCCCAGCCAGGCCTCTCCATCCCTCCTGGCCTTAAAACCGAAGGGAAGCTGGATGGCTCAGCAGGTTGAGCACTCGCATGGCAGCCCCGGGGTCCGAGGATCGAGTCCCGGCCCCGGCCTGTGCGGACCCATGGGTTGACCTGGGGTGTGCTTCCCAGTTTGGTTCGCCTCCGCCCGGGGCGTGCCTTTCATGCGGGAGGCCCCCGGCATGGTTCCCGTCCTGCGTGGCCCCCGCCCACCTGTGCGGAATGAAAACTATGTAGAAAACTAAGGATGTGCAACTGTGGAGACGGCTCTGGGCCCTCCCCCTTCTCTCGGTCTCTGTCAAAAACAAAGCCTATAATCTCTCCAGTCCTCACAGTCAGTAGTAGCTTAATAAGTTTTCCAATGCTATTTTTTTTCTTATTAGTCAGGAACATTTTAAAGCTTAAACATTATTTGCCCAAAAAAAAAAAAGAATCCACTGAAGTGTGATGTGTTGACATAAAAGTCTACGGGCTTCATAATCGAGAACCTTTCAAGGTCTTTTAAATCTGGGGCCCGTGGATCTTGGCACTCCTGCCACGTGTGTGTGGGCCTTTGCCGGGCACTACACGTTGTGCGGGCACCAGGAGCATCTCCCCACCCCCAACCCCGTGACAGTCCTCAGGGCCTCCCCACGTGTCCCATGGGGCCCAAATAGCACCGGTCAGCACGTTGCTGAGCGTGCCCAGTGAGTATTAGATAGGAGTGGGAATAGCAGCCATTGTCCTCCAAAACCAGGACGCCAAGGTAGCTTTCTGCACAGCGTGTCCTCCAGAGTCGTCAGTCGTCACTTCACACTCAGATTGGTTCAAGAAGCAACGTCACCTTGTGGAAAACTTGGAAAGCACATGAAAGAGCAAAGAGGCGTAAAAACAATCATGCCCTCCCCCCACGCCCTCTGACCGAAAATATTGCTCGTGACCTCCGTGTCTATGTCTGGCCAGGTGAGACACTGCACACGTGTGTGCGGTGTGGAGCCTGCAGCTTCCGCCCTAAAATTCCTGCCAAGGAAACCCCTTGGAAGCAAATGGCATCATCAGTTTAATTGACTGTCTTCGCGGGTTGGTCATCTGTAAGTCACCCGCAGAAAGCAATGTTGGTTCTTGATGTGTGTGTCTCACGCCTGTAACGTATGCACTTAGCTCAGCACCCAGCTTGGTGCAGAGTAAGGGCTCGGGCCATGAAGCCCTCGTCACTGTGCTGCTAGGTCGCGTGCCCGGAAGTTACACACATCAGCAGTGACAGCTTCTGTCTCATGAGAACTCTGCTAGCATTAAACATCACCAGCTCTTCACATTACTGTAATGGGTGAAAATAGATGAACTGGTCTCTTCATTTAATTTGTGTTTCTTGACGACCAGAGAACCCGAATGCTTGGCTTTTGTAACATTTTCTGGACCAGATGACCTGCTTCTGACCCTACACGAGCCCTCTTACTTAAGCTATTAGATATTAACCTTTACCTTTCACTGGTATTTTCTTCTTTATAATGACACAATTACACACAAATTTGCACCAGGGTTGGGAGGGGGGAGGGAGACTCACAAGCTAGGTGAACTTTTAAATAAAAAGTATAAAACATTTGAAGAAACCTATGGCCACAGGCACAATTAATAGAACCGAATCATGATACCTAATGAAACAGAGGCAAATTGAGTCATTTGAAAAGAACTTGAAAGTTAAATTGTTCAAATTTATGGAAATAGAATAAATAACTTCCATTAAGTGGGAATAGAAATTTCGTGTTTCGGAAGAATGCATTGAGAAATATTGGAAATGAAAAACAGTCATTGAAATAAACAATCAAGAAAAACAACCGACAAATTCAAATACAGAACTAAGGCTGTCACTTAGAGTGCGACATAGAGGAAAAATAAATTCCGGGACACGAAGGGCTGATCGAGTCCAAGATCTATCTCGTAAGCATTCCAGAAGGAGAACATAAAGGATGTGGGTGGGTGGGGACAAGCAAGCAGATAACAGCGCAGAATGCGTCATCATTGAAGAAACAGATGAGTCCTCAAATTGAAGAAATTTGCTGAGAGCAGAACAATTACATTTTTTAAAAGGAATCAACAGAATCCAGACACAGACATTTGATGAGAGACATCAAGGGAAAAAGAAAATGTTTAAAACTCTAGAAAGAAATGACAGATCAGCAGGAGAGTTTTCACCAATACAAATGCATGCCAAAGCCTTCACACAACTGCTGCTAACGCTGAGGGAAATAACTATCAACTCAGAAGTCTATGTTCCAGGAAACTGTTGTCCATAGAGTTAGACACAAACGACTAAGAGAGTTTCTGTGTCTGCACCGGAGGCTTCCAACTTTGTCTCCAAAGAGGCATCACCTTGAAAGTTTAATAAATGCTGATGTCTATGTCTGTGCCCCCCGAGCTTGGTGGCAACCTGCATATCAGAGCCGAGTCGGGGACCTACCAAAGCCCATGACTGTGTAAGATAACCACCAATAAACATATTTTAAGGAGACAGAGAACAAAAATTAAGTTTTGGTTAAATTATCATATCAACTGTGTTTGTTACACATATTAGTTACATAACATCAGCTACATACACTCAACAAAAGGGAGCCCAATGGCTTCACGAATATTAGACAAAGAGTATTATTAGGAATAAAAAGATCATTTAATGATACAAGCAATAAGTCTCTAGAAATATTAATAATCTCCTCACATAGCCAATATGATAGACTCAAATATAAAAGAAAAAAATTGACTGAGTCACAAGAAGTTAACAAATCCATAACTGAAGTAAAAAGTTTTAGTGCACTCTTATTACTAACAGATAAATGAAGCTTTCAAAATATCAGTAAGAATAGAAAACATTGAAACATCATAATTTATCTATGGGATATAAATCAATGAGCAATAGAGATGGAGATAAAGATGGAGATGATGGAGATGAAGATGATGGAGATGGAGATGGAGGTGGAGATGATGGAGATGGAGACGGAGATGATGGAGATGGAGATGATGGAGATGGAGATGATGAAGATAGAGATGGAGGCTGAGATGATGGAGACGGAGATGATGGAGATGGAAATGATAAAGATAGAGATGGAGATAGAGATGATGGAGATGGAGACGGAGATGATGAAGATAGAGATGGAAATGGAGATGATGGAGATGAAGACGGAGATGATGGAGATGAAGACAGAGATGATGGAGATGGAGACAGAGATGATGGAGATGGAGACGGAGAAGATGGAGATGGAGATGATGAAAATAGAGATGGAGATGGAGATGATGGAGATGGAGATGATGGAGATGATGGAGATGAAGATAAAGATGGAGATGATGGAGATGGAGATGATGGAGATAGAGATGGAGATGATGGAGATGGAGACAGAGATAATGGAGATGGAGATGATGGAGATGGAGATGGAGGTGGAGATGATGGAGATGGAGATGGAGACAGAGATGATGAAGATGGAGACAGAGATAATGGAGATGGAGATGATGGAGATGGAGATGGAGGTGGAGATGATTGAGATGGAGATGGAGACAGAGATGATGGAGATGGAGATGATGAGAATGGAGATGGAGAAGAAGACAGAGAGGGACATTGAGAAGGAGATGGAGATGATGAAGATAAATTAGAAGGAAATGGAGAAGGAGATGAAAATGCTGTGAAGAGAAATGAGATGAAGGAGATGGAGAAGAAGATGAAAAGGAGATAGAGAAGGAGATTGAGAGGAAGAAGGAGATGATGGAGATGAAAATTAGAAGGTGATGAAGATAGAGAAGGAAATGAGATGATGGAGATGGAAATGATGGAGATGGAGATGATGTTGATGGATATGAGATGATGGAGATGGAGAAGAAGATGGAAAAGGAGATAGAGAAGGAGATTAAGAGGGAGAAGGAGATGATGAAGATGAGGGAGATGAGGGAGAGGGAGAGAAAGAGGGAGAGTGGAGCGGAGTTCACAACAGCCGGGGAGAAACAGTGACCAAGGTCAAGTTTACAAGTCAGCGGGTGGCACTGATGGCCCAGAGGACGATGGAGAACAGTAGTGGTGGCACCTGTGAGCCAAGCTACACGATTTTCTGCCACAGAACTCAGTGCTCCTATCAAGACCGACCCAGGTTATGGGTTCCCACCAGGCAGAGCCCCAAACTGGGGACTCAGGGACCCGTGAAAGAGCGTGGACATGAGGTGGACGGGCAGGGAGGGCAGCGGGTGGGTCTGAAGCGGGTTCTACAGTGCACGTTACCGTGTCCTGGTCTCGGGGTGAAGGAGCAGCAGCCACAGTGCTCAAGTCACCGACTTGTGGCTGCAGGGAGCTGGGGGTGGGGGTGGGGGTCCACCCTCCCTCCATCTCCCATGTCCCCATAGCAAGGACATTAAGAAGTGTCACCGGTGCTCTGGGCCACCTGTTGTGCCCGGCAAGTGATGCTGGGTCGTCGGGATGTCTCACTGCAAATTCCGTGGAAAGAAACAAAGCCCAAAACCAACAGCAAAACCATGAGGGACCAAGCCTTATGGTTGTCATTGTGTCCCCCACACCCAGGCCTCTCAGCAGCATCAGAAGCACTGTGTCCCTTTCACTCCGTCTAAGGACATGACTGCCGCACTACACATGAACAAGCCTCGGGGGCACCCATGACCTTGGCCCCCATGACTGGGGCTCCCCAGAGCTGGGTGATGCCCGGCCTGCTGCAGGGGCTGCCGCAGCTCAAGGGTGTCCCTGCCCCGGGCTACCTGAAGGAGACCTGAAACTGTGACACTGACCTGCAGCCACACAGACGGCCTAGCAACAGGGCGCACAGAGGGCCTAGCTGACCGAGAGCCCTGCCCCACGTGCCCCCCACCAGCCCCCGGCCTGAGCCCTCCCCTAGAGGGGGCTTCTGCTAATTGAGGGGGGTCTCTTGTTCACGGAGGGAACAGGGAGTTCAGAGGCCCAGAGCAGCGGGTGGAGGGGGCACACACCCAGGGGCTCCAGCCAAGCAGGCTGAAGGCTGGGAAGGGGAAGGACTCGCTTCTTCGGAAGTATGAAGAGCACAGCGCTTTGCTCTCCAGGCTTCCAAGGCACGCACGGGATTCCGATGCGCGTTCCTAATCACTTTCTGCACCGGTCTGATGAGATGGTTCCTGTTAAGCCCTAATCCCCTCCATGTGGCCTCCTGCTCAGCCAACTCCTCAGCTAAAAATAAAATCTATTCATCAACAAATACTTGAGCTTTGACTGTGTTGCCCGGTGCTGGTTCCCAGATTACAGTAACCGTGTGTAATAAGATGCCCTTTGTAATGAAGTATTAAATCCAGCAACACTCAGAAACACCAGCTTCTCCGGAACTTTTTTGTTTTATGTGCGGAACATAATGGATATTCACTGTGAAGCGCTTGCATTCCAGATGGAGTGGGGTTCTTCGAGCTGGGCCTGACTGTCCTCCTCCCTGCTCCCTCACCCCCAGCAGGGACCTCCCCCAGGCGCATGCTGGATGGGTATGTGCCCCCCGGCTCCCGTGTGCGGGCCCCGCACACATGCAGAGAGGCCCATGAGTGTGCACAGCTTTGAAGACCACCAGATTCTCACGTTCACGGCTTGTAATCAAGAACCCAGCCACACCTACCCTAAAGGTGAAGCAAAGTCAAGACCTTCTCCTTGCCCTTTGTCATTGTGTCCCTGGGCCTGTCCCCATTGGCTCGTGTGTATCGTTGAGCCTGTCCCCATTGGCTCCTGTGTATCACTGGGTCTGTATCCATTGGCTCTTGTGTATCGTTGGGCCTGTCCCCATTGGCTCGTGCGTGTCCCTAGGCCTGTCCCCATTGGCTCGTGCGTGTCCCTGGGCCTGTCCCCATTGGCTCCTGTGTATCGCTGGGTCTGTATCCATTGGCTCGTGC
>PVKE010012471.1:0-38271 GCA_004027555.1 Craseonycteris thonglongyai | reverse complement strand
TTGTCTGGGTGGGCGGAGATCACAGTGTCAGGCTGTCAGAATTCTAGGAATTTATGACCTTGGCAAATTCCCAGAATGCATTAAACTATTGCTAGAAAGTTTTGTCTTCTACAATCGCTTCAAAGTCCATGGTACACGGAATTCCACCCCAGACATTGCGAGCGATCGACAATTGACCAAAATTGGCCTCGCGATCGACCGGTGGACCGCGATAGACTTGTTGGCCACCCCTGGTCTAGTTGTTACCTAAGAATAAGGGGATGAGGGAGGGTGAGAAAGGAGAGAGGAGGAACTAAATATATGGTGATGGAAAGAGTTGTATACCTGAAACTTAATATTTACTAACCAATGTAACCCTAATAAATATAACAATTTTTAAAAAGCAAAAAAATTACATATTATTATGGACACAGTCCTTTCTGTTTTTGCATAACTGGATGCACTATTTTTTGATTTGCTACTCTTTTTTTTTCTTTTTTTAAATTAAAATTATTGAGGTAGGTTGGTTAGTAAAATTAAAAGGTTCCATGTATAGAATTCTATAGGGCATCATCTATGTGTCATAGCGTAAGCTCACCACCTACAGTCAGTTTCCCTTCCATCACCATTTGTTACTCTTAACGACATTGTACTGTTTGCTACCAAAATGATTTTATCTAGAATAAAACAAACAAACAATTCAATGACTTTGGGAGCTAAAATTCAAATTTTTGAATACCCAGAGGGTACAGCCCACTTCTTAGTATGGCATTCAAAGCTCTCCATGACTAGGCCTCTGCCTAATTTTCTAGTTTTATCTCTGACCACTCTCTACCTTGAAATTTACACTCTGGAAACATCAATCTGATTTTATTTTCTCCCACAAGGCAGATGTTTTCATTCTTTGGGTCATTACTTATATTGTTGCCTGTAATATCCTTTGTACTTTTCATCGGCTGATTTATCTCCTACTCATTCTTTAAAATTCGGCAAACAGATAACCTCCTCCAGGAAACCTAACCTGAAATGCTCACATGAGTTTAAGGACCCTCCTATGTTCTAAAAGGTTTTAAATAATAACAAATATAACATGAGCTAACACTCTGAACACTTAGTTCTAGGCATTGATCTAAATGCTATCTGTACCTGATTACTTCTAATCTTCTAAACAGAACTAGTAGGTAAGATACTAGTGTCATTCCTATTTCACTGATGAACACACAGAGTTCATGTTACTTTTTAAGTCAAACAGCTTTCATAACCACCTGTTTTTATCCTATGAAAATGAGATGAGAAATAGCCCTAATCACATTTTAATAGAACATAAACTTGTCTGTTTTCTATACCACATTCTTCTTCTTCAATTGAATGGTATACTGGTTAAAAATATAATACTGGAATTCAAAAAAAGAGCTCCCAGCAGGAGACATAAACTTAAGAAATGTATATTCTAGTTGGTGATTAAAATCAAGGATATGCTGAGATCACTTATGTACAGCACTTAGAATAAAAGGTAAGAAAATTGAGGATAGCACCTTGGAAATTTAAGAGGTAGTCAGAGAACCAGAATCCAATCATAGAGAAGAAAAAAGTATAGACATAGAGTTAGGAATGAGGAGAGATGTTGTAAATTTTAGAGAGGACAATTACAGTAAAACAAAAATAATCAGCAGTCAGAGCCTACAGAAATGTCAGTAATGGGAGTAAAAGAAATGATTGAATGGAAGGAAAAGACTAAATGGGTTGTGGATAAATGGGATCAAAAAATAAAGATAGCAGATGAAGCATGTCATGTCCATGAATGAAATTCTGGAAGGGAGTAAAAAGGAGGCATTAGGGTTGAAGAAAGGAGTAGTTAATTAAGTATGGTTTTAAGTGAACAGGGAAGAGAAAGTAAAGAAGGAAGAACAGAGATGAAACTGAGAGAGGAAATATTGATGGATCAGAATTACAAGAAGCATACAGCTGAAGAACCCTCGCCTCTGGCCAAAAGGATGAAAGAAATTGTCACTTCATTCATTTGATCACACATCTCCCATGTGCCTGGCACTGTTCTAGGCACTGGGGATTTAGTGGTGATGACCTAAACAAAAACGCCTGTCTTGATGATCTTACAGTCTAGGCTTGATTCTAGTGGAAGGAAAACACACAAAAAGACCATGTAAAATCATTAACATATGATGATTTCTCATATGTTATTTCTATAACTTTAAAGAAGTTGGTTAGAATAGAATCACTAAAATGACATTTAAGAAAAAAGTCTTGAAGGAGAAAAGAAACTAGCTATAGGTCTCCCTAGAGCAAGAACACTCCAGATAGACCAAACGGCAATTGGAAAGGCTTTGTAGCTTTTCTAAGCCTCTCTGTCATCTGAGGGTATCAGCTGAACTGAAGGCAGCCCTATTGTATGCAAAAGACTCTGAAGCTTTCTTGGTCTATATTTAACAAGGTCTCCGGGGAACCCAACCTCTGCCTCCTGAAAGGCAGGATCTAAGCAAGCTTGAAGCTCTCTTCAACTCAGGGCTTTGGCAGGGCAGCCCCTGCTGCAGCGGCATGAGCTGGAGGGAGATGGTAGGGGTTGACATTTTCTGAGGTCCAGCAATGCAATGGGAGAAGGACTTACCCTTGGCCTTGACTCCCAGCTCATTCAAAGCCAAAAGAACACAAAAAGGTTTTAAGATTTGGAAATAATATCTAAAAGGGACAGAGAACACCACTGCTTTCTTAATTGTGAGTTGATTATGCAGAAGCCTAAAAAAACCTGGAGTCAGCTGATCACAGTGAGAAACCTGCACAAATGCAGTAGAATTGTCCCAGCACTGTCCCTGATGCTGTTTTTGGAAGCTTCAATAGAAGACTACGCTAGTTGGAGGGTCAAGTACCAGGGTGTTTGCCACAGTCTGGACTGTTGTTCTGCAAAGTGCTTTGAAGAAAAGTACTGTTATTTGTCCTCCCTCAAGGCGAATCCAAAAGTGATCCTCCCTCAGAGTACTGGCCCCTTTTCAAGAAAAAATGTTTCAAAACCTGTGTGATACCTCCTCTCCTTGGCAGGAGTTTTCTGGACCAGGCACTGAATGAAAGCAGCTTCCAAATCGAGACTGGGCCAGACTACCAGCTGCGTTTTTCCCATGAGGGAAATGGATCAGAAGAAGATTGTGTTATATAAAATAGGGCTTTCCCCATACTGGCACCTGGCTATGTATTTAGTATCTTTTATAGCTAAATATTTCACTTTAGGACAAAAAGTTTTATAGGAATTTTAAACTTCTGAAAATAAAGCTTAAATTTATATCACTTTTTTTTCCCTCACAATTCTTAAAAGATATAAACTGATATTTTAATGTTATTACAAAAATCTTCATTGCCTTTCTGTCATATTCAATTGAATTTATTATGAAATTTTCCAAATGTCTCATGTCTACAACATTGCTTTAAATAATAAATTACATCATTTAAAAAATTTTCAATTTAGGAAAACAAATTGACAGGCAATGTTTCATACATACTTTTTAATCATCAGGTTGCTGACTCATCGCAAATTATAGATATCCCTTTTTTCTTATTAAAAAAATTAAGATGGAATGTACACTGGGTCTAATAAATGGGCATTTGACACATTTGTAGGGTGAAGTGGTTTACTATAATATTATTTTTCCATGTGTTGGAAGAGCTGGTGGACAGTTTTTATCTCAATGTTTATTACAATTATAATGGGAACCTTAAGATTCAAATTAAGGTGGCCTCATGCTTTCAATAGCTTACACAACTTTACTTATTTTTACTGGATAGTTGTGAATATTTCAATATTTATTAAATCAGAAACAACAACAACAACAAAGTCAATGAACAGGCCCAAGTGATAAAGGGAGCTGGACAAAGATTGGGGCCAGTACTAGGAAAGTGGCTGAATGGGTCAGCCTCCAAGAGGCAGGCAGACAAGTGGGGTCAAGGCCAGAGGAGGAGAATCAAGTAGAAATACTGGTCTGCTGGGGTCAGGAGATTGGCTACAATCATGGATATTTAAAAAATATATATGTATACACGTGGAGAATAATGGGAGTCAGTTTTCTCATTGCCAGAGAAGGGTATTACAAATACGTACAAAAAAGGAGAAAACTAGAATGAACCTTATTTGTTCTGGATTAGAAATGGAAATACTGATATGAGCTGATGGTTTTCAATATACAGAGACAGATATACAAAAAACATAAGTGCAGTTTTGCAGTATTATGTGTGTGTATGTGTGTATACACATACTGTGCAGAAAAAAAATCTAGTCATAAATGCCTTTATTGCATGGCTGTATACTTTCTGGACAGCTCTCATGTATTTCCTAACTCTGTCCCTGAATGGACCTGGGAAAACCTAGCAAAGCCACAGTAGCAATGAGCACTTCTGGTGCCCAGATCTTGATTTCTAAATGCCATTCCTCAATAAGGGAACTGTGGATCCTTGGGAAAATACCTGATTCCAGAGCTGGGCAGGAAATGTAGAAGATGAACATAGTACTTTTTTGTGATAGAAAATAAGAAAGTGGTAAAGAAAATGATGATCTGTCAAAAGCGTATAGAGACTTTCAATAGACAAAATACAGGGCAATTTAAGTATCAAAATTAATAATGAATGCTAATAATGAATTATATCTCATTATGATATGTAATTTAATGTCATTCATGAGGTAAAATAAAAATCAATGATTCCATACTAATGTAAATAGACAAACAAAATAATAAATAAATTAAGAGAAAAGAAAGCTTTTTTTAACAGTAAAATACCATGGAAACATATGGAAGAAATTATGAAATTAGAAAGTGACTGACTTTTGGGTTAAAACTAGTGGGTGAGAGTTGAATGATATTAACTCAAATTTCCTCCTCACAAAATATTATCCTCAAGAAAAAGTAGTAACCTTTTTCAGTGGAGAAAGTAGGCAGCGCCCACCCTACTCAAATAATCAAAGTTAACGTTATTGGTGATGAGAGAAATTGATGTTGTATATCACTTGATGGATGCAGTGAGAAGAGTACTAGATTATTTGTGTGATATTCTTCAAAATGCATATTTTGAATGTAATCATGAAGAAAAACAGAAAATTGAGAAATATTCTTCTTCCACTATTTCATTTTGATATCTCTGAATATGGGTTTTTATGATTATATATATAGTTCTTGTGGTTCAATTAGCATTTTGAAATCTAAGAAACTATGTCATTCATTAATTTTGGAAAATTCTCAGTCATATTACTTTGAATTATTGCCTTACTCCACTTTTTGAAAATGCTCCTTCAGGAAGCTGGGATGGTCCAGCAGGTTAAGCACTCACTTGGCAGCCCCGGAGAGGAGCAAATCCCGGCCCCGGCCATGCTGACCCATATGCTGAACTGGAATGTGCTTCCCAGTTCGGTTCTCACCCCCAGCCCTCAGTTAGGCCCCTGGCTCAAGGGAGCATGCTTCCCATGTGGGAGGTCCACAGCCCAGTTCCTGCCCTGCGCAGCCCCTAACCACCAGTGTGGAATGAAACCATGTCAAAAAAACTGACTATGGAGACTGCTCTGGGCCCTTTCCCTTCTCTCTGTCTCTCTCTGTCTCTGTCTTTCTCTGTCTTTCTCAAAAACAATAAAACAAATCTTTAAAAGTGTTCCTTCACTTTTCTTTTGACATCTTCATTGAGATAAAATTTATATACCGTAAAGTTCATCCATTTGAAGCATTCAATATAATGGCTTTTAATGTATTAGCATAACCATAAGGGATTTAGTACTTTTTCAACACATAAAAACTTTGTACCTATTAGCGGTCACTCCTTATCATCTTCACCCTGCTTCCCACTTCCCTGCAGCCCTGCAACCAGTAATTTACCTTCTGTCTCTGTAGATTTTCCTATTCTAAACATTGTATATAAATAATATCATGTAATATATGAAAGTCTGTGACTGGCTTTTTCAATTACTGTAATGTCTACATGGTTCAGCCATGTTGTAGCATGTATGAGCACTTCATTGCCAAATAAAATTTCATTATATAGCTATATTACATTTTATTTATCCAATGATCAGTTGATGAACATTTAGTTAATCCTATTTGACTACTATGAATAACATTGCTAGACACATTTGTGCACAAATTTTTGTGTGGGCAAGTTTTCATTTTTCTCAGGTAGATTCCAAAGAAAGAATTGTTGGGTGGTATAACACTCATAAATCTAGGTGTAACATTTTAAGGACCTTCCAAACTGTTTTCCAGCATTCTGTTCCATCTTTAGTTTTCTTTTTATTTGGAAACTCTAGACAGATGAAAGACCTCACCATATCTTCCTTGTCTCTTAACTCTTTTTCTTATTTTTCATCTCTTTCACTCTCTTTGATGCCTTTTAGTGTAATTCCTTCAGATCTATCACCCAGTTCTCTTATTGGCTCTTAAATGGTGTCTAATTTGATGTCATTCATTGAACTTCTAAGTAAAATTACCCGTATTTTCCGGCGTATAAGACGACCGGGCGTATAAGACGACCCCCTAATTTTACAGTTAAAACATAGGTTTAGGCCTATATTCGCTGTATAAGACTACAGCCTCGGAAGTGGGGGCTCGTCTTATACAGAGAATATAGGCCTAAACCTATGTTTTAACTGTAAAATTAGGGGGTCGTCTTATACGCCGGAAAATACGGTATATTTCTCAACTGCATAAATTCCACTCATTTGTTTTTAAAACTACCTAAATATTTTTTCCCACTAGCAAATATATATATATTTTTTATTGTTAAATTTATTGGGGTTACATTGATTGGTAACAATTAGATAGTTTCTGGATGCACAAGTCCATAGCACATCACTCATGTGTCACATTATGTGCTCACCCCGCAGAATCAGCTCCCCTTCCATCACCATATATCCAGTATCCACTCCCATCCACCCTCAAAATCTCCCTCCCCCCTCCTCCCCCCTCTCCAGGTAACCACCATACTATTGAATGTGTCTGCCTGAATATTTTTGACAGTCTTTATCGTATTTTCATTCCACTATCCTAGACACTTAGACACATCTCATTTAGTTCTGGCAACAAAGTCTATGATGTTATTTCTCAGTGGAGACATAAGGAACTGCTGAGGTTCAGAGAAGTCAAGGAACTTTCCCAATGTCACAGAGACGCCAATTTGTAAAATGAGCTTCTGTATAGCAATCAGATTTTGATTTTGCAAATATCCACAAGGTAGCTAAAAAGGAGAGTGAAGAAATGACCCCTGCCTCCTTCCCTATAACCTCACTCCTACGAAAAGGTACAATGTGAAAAACCATTTTGAATCCCTGATAGCCAAATGTTGTTTGCCACCACTATCAGTTTTTGCTGGCACAAGTGGTTATCAGAAGAGAAGTAGGAGTGTCTTTCTTGCCCTATTGCCCTAAAATAGGTGCTAGTCTAATCTTTTCCACTATGAAACCATTTTTTACCTAACTCCAAAGAGCGCCCTCCCTGGGCTGATTTGGAGAGCCACCAAGATGGGTTTTTTTTTGTTTGTTTTTTAGATACATACAAATGTTTGACTAGATAATCATGAAACCCCTGGAAGAATATACCCTCCTGGATTTTAGAAGCCAGTCAGATCTCCAGGCTTCTTTTCCGATGGACCAAATACTGAGTCTCTGCCTAATTTCAATTAGCCCCCGATGGCATACATCTATGTGGATGATTGGACAGGAGGAAATACTATCTGCGATCTGATGCCAGGAGCTTCATGCTGCTCAAATAATGTTTCTTTCTTACAGTCTCTGTATTAAAAAACACAGGAAGCCATAATGTTAGTTAATTCCTTCGAACGTGCTTAAATTATTCAACCATTTCATGAGAAATAAATAATTCTGACATAAAACATTTCAACTTTTTTGAGAGCCATGGGTTATGAGAAAAATCCTGGGATGTCACGATCCAGAGAAATGTGTTTAGGCTTAAAGGAAAGAAAATGTTAGATTCTCCCTCCATCACCCCTATCCACCCTTACCCCCCGAGAAAGAAAGCAAGATAACTGCAGTGTGCAGACCTCCTCATTTCCTCTGTAGCAGCGGGCACTGCAACGAGCTGGAAACCTCATATTCACAAGGCAAACAAAGCATCATTTTTTAATGACTCCTCTGAATACATTTTTGCAGCAGCTTCCCTAGACCTGCTTGTCATAATGGTTTCTTCAAACGCTTTTAAAGTCTGTGATGTTCAAGGCCTTAGCCTTCCCCCTCTCTTGCTTGTTTTTTATGTGTCACACTTGTCAACTAAAATAGAGCACCTAGCCTTTGTTTCAAGATGGTACCTGATCAATATCATCAATCTGTCTCACTCTCTCTCCCTCTCTCTCTCTCCCTCTCTCTCATGCTCTCTCTCTCTCTCTCTCTCTCTCTCTCTCTCTCTCTCTCTCTCTCTCTACAGCTGTATCCATTTCCTCCTGGCAAAAAGGGACTTTATGAATAAATGATACTGAAATGCTGAGGGTTCAGATACTAAATAATGAATTTCACCACCAAAAACACAACAACTTCTCCAATCATAAAATACCGCTCCTTCCATATTGATTGTGCTTTGGCAACTAGATGCAGTGCTAGGCTTCACTCTGCAAGGTGTTTAAAAAGAAAAACAGGTTTACCCAGGATTTATCATGTATGGAAAAATGTAATCTCTAAGTAGGCTGTCTGCTAATGTCTGGCATAATGTTTCTTCATAATGGTTAACCCTTTTTCAGGGAGTGGAATAATGCAAACAGTGCCTCTCTCTAGATGGGAACTTTGCTTCATGGGACATTACAGTAAGTGTGTCATCTGTTCTGTGCTGTTGTGCGGGTACTAGCTTATAATGATAATGCAAATCTCCTTGTCTTCTTCTTATTTTTAAACCTGCGGTGTGTAGGGAATAGAGCATCCTGCAGCAGGACAGGGAGTAGGTTAGAGTACCTGCAGTGACTGCTTTCTCACGGGTCTGGGTGCTGGGTGCGCCGCTCACTCACTGTTGCATGTAGTGGGTCAAGGTTTGGGAGCATTTGTTGTCTGCTCGAATGTGACTTGCTTTCCTATTTCCCTCATGAATGGTCTCTGCTGGCGTATTTCTGATGTGCAAAGAATGCCAGTATCCGCTATTTGAGAGATGACGGGTCAGAGAGGGTAGATTCTTGGCATGTGATTGGCAAAAGCTGCCTTCTCTCAAGTTGTAGGCTAACTTTTTTGACTGAAATGTTCTGTGTCTGCCTATAAATTTGCTTTACTGCCTATTAATGTCAGAGAAACTTCATTTTTAATTAGGTAGAATCGAGTAGACTTTGTTTTATGGGGAACGCTCTGCATTCCAACTACATGATATTTTGATATATACTTGGTGTAGTACAGGTTCTGAGATGATGTCAGTTCTATGAAAGAAGCAAAGTAAGTTTTGAGCATTGTCTATGCTGTGTTTCTGTCATGAAATTTTAGTTAAGCTGGATTGCTATAAGGATTTTAATGTCAAAAAGTGCAAGTGTAGTTTTTTCTTCTTTTGGACATTAATATGCTTAAAAAAAACAACACCTCAGTTTCTTTTTTTCAATTGTCAGAGGATAATAACAAATGTTTACTTGTTTACCTGTATGCTAAATGTATGCTAAAATAAACCATACATTTCCATTTTAATTATTTTACACTTAATTTAAGGGGAAAAAAATACAGGCATTAATGTAGAGCTACTGATGCAATGAAATGGAGGAATATATTTGAGCTATTAGCCATTTCAATCTCCTGCCCACAAATAATTGATGAGTTTCTATTAAAGATTGACAAGCTAGCAGAGTGCAACGCATTTTTACTAGAAAATGCAGCATGGGCAGTGAATATGCATTACTCCTTTTATTCTATTGCTCCACATTAATAGTTCTAAAATTAAGCTTTATGTTTCTATAGCCCTATTGATTAGCATTTAGCTGGAGATGGACACGTATATGCCTGTTCCTGGTTCTCTCCCCTATAATAATAATTTAAAATCCCTCACCCATTATTCACAGTGTGTTTTCATGTTAGTATTTCAAATACATGCATATTCTTTTGCCTCCTTAGGACTGGGAAAGGATTTAATGCTATGTTGAAAAACCTTAACTTGCCTTCTTGACAATTAGGGCACCAGGTAATGTGATCCAGGGACTCATCAGGACTTAGGACTGAAATAGTTCCTCCTCAAGGTCCAGGCTCTGAAAGTCAATTTCGGTTGGCAGTGTCACTGAAGGGTGTGTCTTTGCTTTATAGACTGTGCCTTATGTATCCTGAGCATAGATTTGCTTTATAAGAATATTCATAGATCAGATATATACCCTTTGCATACTTTGTTTTTAACCCATTAAACAAAACATTCATTGGAAAAATATATACATTATAGACTTTAAACTATCTTTCAGGTGTGTTTGATAGTCTTTGTAGGTTTGCTATCATCAGTGGGACTTGCTGTACAATTACATTTGATAAGATCTGACTTTCTTTTTTTTTAAGAACCTTTCACTTTACTTCTTGATTCTGCTCCTCATCTAATTTTGAAAGCAATATTATCAGCAACATTCTTCTGAGAACTGATAAAAAATATTTCTTAATGGGATAGAAGGTACTTATAGTATTATAAATAACAGCTCTTCTTAATGAAATATGCAGTAAATTTATTTTTTTAACTTTATTCTTGGTGCTTACTGAATTGACCTATAAAATGCTACAGGAGTTCCACTTACAAAATATCCATGAAGGAATGAAAAACACATTTCATTTGCACTTTATTCCATTTGGGCTGCCCCATTATAGCCAAGTGGTAAAAAAAAAAAAAAAAAAAGTAGATGAGGGGCAAGTTGCATAATTCTTTCACAAAGTGTGGATTTTTAATAAAATTCTGGTAGACACCTCATTTAATCAAGGGCAGTTCTCTGCTGCATTTGCCCTCTTAGGAAAACGTATACAAATACAATGACATTGAGTGTGCTGGCTGACACACTCATGTAATGTAAGGGCAGGTTCAATAACTTGCATGTTTCTTTGTAAACTGACTACACAAGGATAACATGGACTCAACTTAAATCAAAAGTTTTTAGACCTGAAAAGCCAAACATTGAATTATGAATCTGGGTACAGTTCTTTTAAGGGACTGAAAGCAGCATTTTGTGATTGATGCCCTTCTTACGTGAATCCCATTATGTCCTTTGATTCTTGCAGCCATTTTGAAAAACCAAAATCAATCTGACACTCATGTTTAATGACAATTAATAATATACCAAACCCTGAAAAAATTATAGAAATGTTTTGGTATTATTTTTAGTATACAGTAGCATATAGTATGTGGCACAGGCATATTAAGACCAAGTATATTTTTGGTATACATTTAATTTTCTTTGGTATTTATGGATATTATTTTCTGTAGAAGAATAAATAGGTGTAAATAGTTCACCACCATATCATGTGTTTTATCCTTAGGCATTGCCTGAGGTTACTGGAACATCCCTGGTTTTCAGTATCGAAAAGTGAAATGCACAACAATGAAAATTTTATTAAAATGTATGTTAACCCATTACTGCATGTTCATTTCCAATTCTTTATAAGAAGGCATGATGTATCATTTTGTGTATGTCATTCTTTAAAAAAAAAGATGAGTCAAGTAAAAGAGCAAATGTAATGGGGGAATTTTATAGGAAACATTATACAAATGGCAGTGTATGTGATTCCCATTATTAAAATAATTTGTCATTGTATGAAAAAAAAGGTATAAATTTCAAGAAAGAATCTTCTTTAGTTATCTGCCCTTTTTTAATGACAGTGGCTTTTCTGCAGAAAGACAGACACATTTTCAGGCAAAGCCCATTTCAGGCCAGAATTTCTGAAAGCCCTATTAATGTTTCATGCTAATCAAGGAGAGTGGGAAATAGAGTTGACAGGTGCTTTCTACTCTGCTTATTCCTGTCTCCCTGCATTAGACATTACTAGTTTAAAAAAAAAAAAAAAAGGACCAATGGGGTTCTTTCCCAATACATACAGTAAGAGGGGCAAAGATAAAATGAATCTTGGCTTAAGTTTCCCATTGTTTTCCATCTTGGATGAGCTGATAACATTCTTGGTCATATGAGTGCATTGATTATTAATAAATCTGTTTTACTCTTAACTGTAACTTAAAAAGAGATGTGCCATTTGGACTTAGCTTTCCAGCACAGTGAGCCTTGCTATTTATGAATCTATAGAAGTCCCAGCTGGACTTTACATGTTAAAATATTATCTACAAGTAATTTGAGCTTTGCTGCCAATATCTGATATCTTTAGTGGAAATTTCTTAGCTGGATGTGACAAATTCAGTCACCAAGATGTTATAGAGGGACATCATTTAGATTGGAAGAGTTATGTTTTCTCTTTCTTCACTAGAACACTTAAATATAACCACACTTGTCAAAGCTCAATGGCCGAATGAATGTATGCCATCACATCTGATCCTAGAAAAAATAATATATTGCTTATTGGTTATTTTTATTTTTGTATATCTATCTATCTATCTATCTATCTATCTATCTATCTATCTATCTATCTATCATTTCATGCTGATTGGATCTATCAGTTTGTGTGTAAGATCTCTAATTAAGTAAAATTAATGTACCTTCTCTTATAGGAAAAGTTTTATTTACCCTAATTATTGTGTGTTTAAAAATATCTTAGCATGACTGACTTTTCCACATCTTTTATTCATAGAAAACTTTTTTTTTTTTAAGTGCATTTAGACTTGCCAAGGACTATTACCTTCAACTTCAGTTACTGAGAGCCTGCCATTTTCTGACACCTGGTGTCTATCTTAGGAAGGTGGAAGGTGACATATGGTGCCTTTAGGATAGAATAAAATATTACTGGGTGAAGTTTTCAAGTAGCAAGGGTGAGGTAACAAAAAATATGCTGATAGAAGAACAAACTACAGTTATCCATAATTGAGAGATAGGAGATAGTTATTTTACTCTTACTTGAAGATGGAAAATTTTTCATGATCAGCTGCCCAAGAAATTGAAGCTATTCTAAGTTTAGAAAGTGGCACAAAGATCTATAACAAGGACATAAATAAAACTGAAGATATTTTACATTATGGAGCCTATCAGTACATCAAAATAGAATTTTTTAAAACTCCTTTTTCTTGTCCATGAATGGAAAATACTGTCTGGTCATGTTCATGTACTCAGGCTACTGCAGAATATGTGTATGAATGTGAATTTGTGTAATTCAGGGTAATTAATGAAAGTCAGCTTTCTTGTCTCCTTAGCTTTATCAGTTAATAGCAAGTCTTGACTGGATTTTGCATAGTTAGCCTTTATTTGAAGGAAATAGTTTCAGATAAAAAGCTTAAAGTTCCAAAATTAAGAGAAATATATCTTCATGAAATAGTATTATTACTCAAGTGATTTATTGAAGGTTACTGTTCTGAATTTTGGTAAGATGCACCCCTTAAAACTGGATGAAAGTTATAGACCCTCTCTTGAAAAACTCATATGCACTGAAGTTTTTTCATACAGTATAAGGGAGTCTACATATTACTTAAAACCTATCGATATAGGTCTAAAGACTCCAGGTTAAAAAGTCCTCTATTTGCATCCACCTGATTTGTACTGAGAACATAATTCGACCCCCAACTCACCTTTTAAAGTTTTGTTTTGTTTTCTTAGACTAAAGGTAAATAAGAGCCTAAGCAATATTCCTCTCTTTAATCACACTTGGTGACTGGATCATGGTTTATGTTTCTGAAGATGGCAGGCAAGGTGTTGTTTCCTCCCAAAGAAGAAGACCCCACACAAACCAGAGTAGTATAGTTCTGTGAGCCATCCATAAAAAGGTCTGGATGTTTGAAACTAGATATGTAACTTCTTGGTTTCTGAAATAAAGACCTGCATCACTTAGAACTCTAGTCCATTTTTGTACTTGAACCATGTAGGACTGTCTCTTCCTGAGATTACTTTAAGAAGATTTATCCTTGGCTAGCCTCTCTATAATGGAAGGGGCCACTACACAAAATTGCTTTGAACGATGGGCCTGCCAATATCTAAAATAACTTTTATCAGATCCATTGTAGGTCATTACAGTAATAAAAGAAGAATATAACGAGACTTTTGGCTGCAGATAGTTTGCCACAAAAGTTTTTTTATTTGCTATCGTGTTATATTGACTTTGACTAGAATGACACAATATTGTTACTTCTCTTGAGATTGTTTCATTTCCAAATTGATTTCCCTGTCCTTGCTCAATCTAGTGCCTGTCACATAGCAAATACCCAACAAAAATTAGTGAATGAATGAACAAAAAGTGATTCTACAACTCAAAAGGCCATCTCAGTAGATAATAGAAACTTATCCACTGACATAATAAAATAAAGATATCTAAATTGACCTTCAAAAATTAATCATATACTAATACTCATTTGCTTTAGGCTGACTTATATGCAAAACATTTGAGTGGGGCTGTCAATCTTTTGGCTTCCCTGGACCACCTTGAAGAATTGTCTTGGGCCACACATGAAATACACTAACACTAAAGATAGCTAATGAGCTAAAATATTAATAATAATAATTAAAAAATCACAAAAAAATCTCATGTTTCAAGGAAGTTTACAAATTTGTTTTGGGCCACATTCAAAGCCATATTGGGTCACATGTGGCTCACGGGCTGCAGGTTGGACAAGCTTAATATAAACAGTTCTACCGTTTACTTCTCCTTTCTGCAATACCGCCTAAATTTCCAAATGTTCAATTTCTACACCCCATTAGAGGTTGACAGTTAATGAGATCAAACAGATTTTTAAAATGTTAGCCCTGGCAAAACTCTGTTGACAACTGGTACCCACCAAATGATTTTGAAATCCTCACCCCAAACAACACTTGAGTTATAAAAGTAAATTGGCTCCTTTTTTAAATTTAATTAATTAATTTATTTATTTATTTTTAAAGATTTATTTATTGTTTTTGACAGAGAGAGAGAGAGATACAGAGTCAGAGACAGACAGAAGGGGGAGGGCCCAGAACAGTCTCCATAGTTGCGCATCATCGGTTTTTCCACATAGTTTCATTCCATAGGTAGGCGGGGCTGCACAGGGCAGGAACTGGGCCGGGGTCTCACCCCAGTGAGAACAGAACTGGGCCACTCCCCAGTTCAGCATACGGGTCCAAACGGGCCGGAGCTGGGATTCGATCCTCGGTCCCCGGGGCTGCAAAGTGAGCACCTAACCCACTGAGCCATCCTGGCCTCCCCGTAAATTGACTCTTTACTAACAGTTTCTAGAAATGTACAGCAAAATTAACTTTTTTGTTTTAATACATATAACTAAATATAATTCTTATTCAACATATGTATATTCTGAATCTATATTACATGTTATGATTTTAAAATTAAAATTGTTGTCTCTTGACCCAAATATATAACTGGTATCAGTTTTTATAAATTAGAATTACAATGAATAAACATCACTAGTCAGTGATACTTAACCTGATTTTACTCCTCTCATCTAGACTATCCTCAGTTCTATCTCTATCAGTTTTCTCTCCCTGGAGGACAGAAATCATCCCATAGGGAAAGCTGGGATGGCTCAGCAGGTTGAGTGCTCGCTTCGAAGCCCCGAAGACCGAGGATCGAATCCCAGCTCCGGCCCAGGCGGACCCACATGCTGAACTGGGGTGTGCTTCCCGAATGCGGTGAGGCCCCCAGTTCAGTTAAAAAAACAATAATAATAATAAATAAATAAATAAATAAAAATCATCCCATAATATGCATATATTGGCATATCCATTGAAATTTGGCATAGAAGGTTAGTCTTTTTTTTTTTTTTTCTATTGTTAGACTCCTGGCAGTGTCTTATTTTGCCTTGAATTTATATTAAATTATTTTTTTAAGGACAGGCAAAATAAATACAATTTTAGAAATTACATGGGGGATTTTACTTAGATATTTAGTGGCAATTGCTAAATGGTTCATGATGCAAAAATATAGTCAAATTTCCATCAGATAAGTCTTATCAATAGTTCTAAGGCTATTGCGGTAAAAGTTAAATTTCTATCTTTTCTTAACAAATGTAAAAGAATTATATTCCCTCTGTCAGTCTATATTTAAAGCTCAATTTTTTGAAACGTGAAAGGGAAAGACAGTTATTATTAGTAGTTTACCCATATCACATACCTGTCAATTTCTAGAAAAGAGAAGTCATTTCCAGATTATTATCATTTTTAAATCAAATCAACTGAACACAGTCTTCTAACAGTAATAGAATCTCCAGATAAGGACACATAGATACGTAAAGACACATATTAAGATCACAATGTCACACCCCAGAAGTTATTTCCACATAGCTTCCCAAAATGAGAGAAAAGATTCCTCAATCTGGTTGGCAGGCACATATCAAAAAATGTAATTGCATTCTGGGAGACTCTAGACCAGGGATGTCCAACCTGTGGCCCAAATTCTTAAAACATTATGAGATTTTTTTTGTGTGACTTTTGTTTTAGCTCAACAGCTACCGTTGGTGTTAGTGAATCTTGTATGTGTGGCCTAAGACAGTTCTTCTTTCAAGGTGGCCCAGGGAAGCCAAAAGGTTGGACACTGCTGCACTGGACAAACCCAGAATCAGTGAGAAGCTCATGTGTGATAAAGAATCTGTTCCCAGCAAGTACAAGCTCCATCACTATTCTATCATGGTATGGGCCCTCCCTAAATGAACTGCATGGTAAGAGCTTCCTCTATCACCACCAGAATGCCTGGCAATTTACAGACTACCTCAGGCCACATGATGGAAAGAAGAGCTCTGTAGACCCATAACTGGCCCTAAGAGAGAAGGTCTCCCTACCTAAACCAACCTATATAGCATGTTCTTCTCTGGCAGAACTATAATTGAGGGCAATTGGCGTGTTGGAACAGGGCGCAAATTCTAAAATGGGGGCCAGTTGGATTAGTTGAATTTAGTGTTCCACACTCCCTTCTTTCACTCATGGTTTAGGAATACTTACTCGTGGGAAGGTGAGCCCAGGTAAGCTGACACAAGAGTATCTGCACCCCTTTTCATATAGGCTCTAGTGGTCCAACTCATACAAGCCAATGGATTAAATCTTATTGATCAGCTGATCAAGATATTTGATGTTTATAGTTGAAAGGAGATCAGAGTAATACAATAGAAAATGCAATAACCGACACATTAGAAAGAAGGTAAATTTGAAAAGTAATCTTAAGATGTCTATTTAAGGCACTCAGAGCTGGGAAACTGTTTAAGTAATTTTAATAAATCATTAATGAGTGAGCAGTAAAACACTGTTAAATCATTAATTAACTATGTATTAACAGTAGAAAATATTAGTAATTCATTCTTAAGGCACCAATGATAGCTGCTATAATATTAAGTGCTTGTGAATTCACAATTAACTATTTAACTTATTTTCTAATTAAGATTTAATATAGTTATAATTAAATTATTAGATTTTTGCTTCTATTAACCATCTAAATAGCATGGTGGTTTAAATGATAATTGCAACTTAACCTTATTTCTTCATGTTTTGTTTATTGTTAAAGTGTTATTACATGTAAGTATAAATTCAATGAAATGATAAAATGTTCCCTAAACTCAATCTGATATCCCATTTATTTTTATATTTACATAAAGCCTCTTATTTTTTATTTTCAAATGACTAAAAAGATCTTTAATCTAGAATTGCCCTTGATTTGATTGAAAACAACTATGGAATTTTTAGATAATCAGTTTTTTCTACAATAATTGTCATATAGATATTACTCCCTCTGGACTATAAAAGATACTTAAAGGGTTTTTTGCATATTTTAACTAGTTTGCCTTATCTGTCTTTTAAAAGTTGCTAGCATGGCCATTTTTTATTATAATGGAACAATATATATGAGGGCTGTCTGAAAAAAATCAGCCATTGTCATTACAACAAGATGGTTATATAGCTTGATACTTTCCAGACAACCCTTACAAAAATTAAAATACAACATTTAATTTTTATCCATTTGACATAAAATATATTGATAAAAATTTCACTCTGAGAATTTACACTTCATCCTATTAACAATTTTTTAATTTATTAAAATTATTGGGGTGGTGTTTGTTAATAAATTATATAGGTTTCAAGTGTACCATTCTAGAATACATCATTTGTATATTGCATTGTGTGTTCACTATTGTGATAAAATTCTTTTAAAGGAGATTATTTGAGTTCACTGGAAGTAGATCCAGAATAATATTATCTTATCGCATAAACTAAGGGAAGAACAAAAAGTTATGGGCTTAATATTATTTTCTTCTTGAAGTTAGTCTAACAGTGATTCCTAATTATGTTTATAGAAATCAAAACATTTAAGTTAGTTATATGTCAGAAGAGTGAGACAATTGACCATTTACTATGTAACCATAGACCCCAATATACAATTTAGTAAAATATAATATTATCATCCTTAATCAAAAGTTTATAGAAAATAAATATTTGGTTGACCACCTGAACAGTGAAAATGTTTGCAGCCAGGAGTCTTGTCTTTGGGGGCCCTACGTCAGTTGTAAAGGAGGAATAAATAAGAATAGAAGCAAATCTGAGATACTCTAGGTTAATCATTGGGTGTTTAAAGGTATTGAAGGTGAAGGACTGTATTTACAGAGCCATCAATTCCCATCACAAAGAGATGGCCCTGTGGTCTCTGTCACACTAGTCAGTCAATCCCTACCATTACACAATCTAGTGGTTTGCAGGGAAACGTAGACCAGAAGGTAGAACACCAATAAATAAAATTTTCTATCCTAACAAAACTGCGTTGGGCTTAATGACTACCAAGTACTAACTCCACCTTTTCTCCTACAGGCAAAACATTTTGAAACTCTCATAAAGACAATGCTATTGCTGGGATATCAAAAATGCCTTTATCCCTCTTTGAAATCAAATTGTGTGTATGTACAAGCATAAATTAATTAACTTTAATAAAAGCTACTCTGAGGAAAATGGAAAAACAATCAAACTACTTATAATAATTGAAATATTTCATTGAATGAGTGAACAAATAACATGAATGAATGAATGAACAAATATTAAAATAGATATAAAAAGTAATCATTTTGAGTTTATTGCGTAGACGAAGACTATAAATCACCAAGAGGTGTTGTTGTTTTTTTAGTGCATATGTTTATTGGGTGGATGGAATGTTGAGAGCTAGCGTATGTCAAATTTTGAATCACTTAGTCAAAATGTTGTAATACCTTTTATTTAGATTAGCTAATCAAAAAAAAAAAAAAATTCCACCAACTATTTGCACCAAGATTCCAAAATATTTGTTAACCATGAATTTGAAAATATGTTGCTATAAATAAAATATTTGATAGGTCTTTTGGGGGAAAATTGTCTTGTTTATTACTTGTTATCATCTCAAAATAATCCTAAAAAATATTTTTTCATTGCAAATTGAAAATACATATCAGGGCAACTGATTCTAGAGCAATTATTCAGTTTTATTATTTTGATATGAATATACAGATCTGGTAGTAAATAAACTATTATATTCTTTGTTCCCATCCAATGGTGAAAACCTTATAGATAGAAGTAGTTAATTATAAACACCAATGAAGCACCATTCTCTAGGTCAGTTTTTTTTTTCCTCCTTAGTAACAAATGAAAGATTTATAAAGGAAGAAGATGGTATGAAGCAAAAACTTAAAGACATCTTTAATAATATGTTACCAGTACCTTATAAACTATGTTCTATCTAATACAAAATTGCATAGAATTCTACAAACCATTTTAAAAGCCAGTTCATAAAAATATTTCAGGGATAAAGGGAGAAATATGACTTTCTTATTGAAAGAATATTTTGTTACTCAGAAAACACAATCCTTTTTTTTTTTTAAGTAATCCAGAAAATGTTTCTTAAAAGATGATTTTAATCCTTTTATAGAAGGATAAGTAGGAAAAAGTCTTTTGTATATTTATCATTATAGAGGTTCTTAGCCAACATACATCAATCATTCCATTTATAATCCAAATGTAAATAAACAACCTAACTACCTATTGTCTTTCCACCTTTTCTATTTTAGTCTCTAATCACATTATAACTATTGGAGTGTAAAACCAAGGATCCAGAAAATCAGCACTTATACTTAAGCTATTATTTCCAAATTATTTTATTCATCTACTACAATTCCCAGTAATTGTTAAACTTTAAAAGAATAAACTTTTAAATTAAGCTTTCATGGATGGAATAGCATAATGTATTATATTTGAATGAATGGATTTAAGGCCTTTCTGCCTAATTCTAAGTTTTTTAAATTAGGTATACTACCACTGGTTTGGTAGTATAAGACAATTAGCAACCTTCCTCAAAAGCAGCTATTTTATTTAAATTAATTTATATTTGGTTCCCCTTAGCTTAAGACAGAGTTCTGACTAACTGTATTTCTCCCAAAATAAAGAGAGTAGTTCTCTTACTCTCAGAATTGAAGAAATTCTTGCTTTTTTTTTTTCCTTTCCAGATACACAAGTCATCTTGTGCAGTAAAGCATACTTGTCAACACACATGTCAACCAACTTTAAAAAGAATAGTCTTAGAAAAAAAAGAAAAGTAAATTATTTAAGTGGAGTTGTAGAGGAAGCTTGAAAGAATTCTGTTTGGAAGGTTTCTTTGCTTCTCTCTGCCAATGGAAGGGAGACTCCGGATCTTTCACTAGTGAGCTTCTGTCATAACGAGGGCTGACAGTTCACATTGAAAATTCTGTTTTCTTCCCTCCCAGGAAAGCAAGTCAAAGTTAAGCCAACAAACTGTTGTTGGCAAGTGCCTTACTTTTGTTTCCTCCTCTTTAAATTAGCCATTAGAGTTTTGTAGAGTATTTGTGAATGAGTTTCCAGGATTTTGGACCACAGGTATGAGCAGGTACTAAACACTTGGGGGAAAAAAAATGTAGAAATCCTTTGTGATGAAAAGTGTTTACATGAGTGCAGTATTTGGGATAAAGAGAGAAAGCTGAAATAGCATTGTGTGGAGGAAACTATCCAAAAAACAAAACAAAACAAAAAAACTACAAGGACTTAAAATACCATTAAAATTTTGAGCTATAGTTGAAGTTGACTGTGACCACTATCTTAGGGTGATCTGTTCCATTTGAACTGTCTGTCAAATTTATTATGGCCACTTGAATTCCATTAACTTTGGCAAACTAATAATTATAAGAAATACAAGAATGGGTCTTGTAGAGCATTTTGTTTTGTGTAGAAATTAACACAAGGGCTTATGTCTTTATTGTATTTTGCTTTTCAAAACTATCCCATCGATGCATAATTTGGTAGCACTGTATTTAACATTTCCAAAATATTTACAGAGGGTAAATTTATACTTCATTGCAAGGAGTACCATAGGTATGACTTACTTTATGAAAACCTAATTTACAAACTCTAAACCTAAGAAAATATTATAAATGAATATGGAAGAAAGGTGATATTCTTCACAATCACAAAATGTGATTATTTTACAAAAGTATTCACTTTACATTTAGGAAATTTCTTTGTATTTTAAATATAAAAATTTCATTTTCTGACAATCAGTTACTCTCTTAACTTTTACTTACCCTTTTCCAGTGTTACAGCCAATTTTGTAAAATAATAAGTCACTACCAATTAAATTATAAACAATGGAGTGACTAGTTGGATCTATATTGTACCTACGGTACAAACAATCATGAGAGATGGGTAAGCATATAAAACATATACATATATATTTTGTTTAATATTCATATTTATATATGTTTACCATGTGTACATGTAATGGTATTGTTCTACTCACTGACTTATCTGTGGTGAAAAATACAGTATTTGCAAGACCAGTTCATTAAGGTTAATTTGTTCAAAAATATTAGAATCATTAATTTCTGGGTTATAGCTAATGACTGTTCTCAGCCAGTGTCTTGCTTCATCATTAGTGTCACTGAGATTATAACTCACACCCAACTGTTTTTACACTATCTAATAGAATCAATTGATGCAATGGTTGACAAGATGCTGTTTTGCATTTTGTCATCACACTAATGCACATGGCTTAAAGGCATTGGCATCCATAATGTGGGGCAGTTTTGTAGGAGACTAGAATAGGCTGAAGCTGCAAGGGCCATTTTCATAAAATATTAATGAAATTGAAAAATACACTGGGGTTGAAGGCTTGTCTGCTAAATGTAAGGTAAAATCTATTCTGTTCTGCTTTCTGATGACTGTAATTAGCAGCCCTAATTAAAAATTCAAACCTTGTGTATATTTGAAAGCATGAATCTTAGCTCTCATAGTGTTTATTTCCTTTACAAAGTATTTTATTTCACAACACTAATTGAACAGGATTCTTCGTAGTTCGACAGCCGCAGCTGGCTGGAGCCAGTTTATGTATCCAGTCTCTCAAGACTACTTCCTTTTGTAAGCAATAAAACATCTTTAAAAAACATGTATATGCTCTCTATGAGCCATTAACTCTGTGCCACCGAGCACCAGGCTGGTCCTCTCCTCACACATTGTTTTTTTTTCTTCACTTAAATGTGACCTCTTTGAAGAGGCTGCTTTTTTTCTGATCTTCAATATTTAATGTGGATTTACTTACATTAAATGACCACCTTACTGAAGGAGCGAAGGCCCACTTCTGACATTATTTATGAACAGCATACACTGAGCAAAAAATATGAAAGGAATTGCCCAGGAATACCTTCTAGTCCCAGTAGAAAAATCTACTTTTTATCATTGTTTTCTAAAGTTATTTAAAAATTTGTAGTCAGAATGTTGACACCTCACTGGGAAGCTTGTGACAGCAAGTGAAGTACAAATTGATTAGAACCTTATTAGCAAGAGAGCAGAGAGATCAGGTGGAGCAAGAGGGCAGGGCCAGGCTGAAAATGAGTGAAAGCCAGGATCGGAAAAGGTCAGGAAAGTTTTACAAAACTATTGCTTGAAAGAACAACAAAAATAAGCTCTTTAAAATGGTACCTATTAATGACTGACAAAAAGAAGATATTAGAATTATGCTCAAATTAATTTGGCAAACGTGCCATCGGTCTTTGGTCTGGTCTGCCTATCTTTTCATCTTTGGATTTCAGTTTCTTCAGCAGTAAAATGGGAATTATTATAATGGCTTTCCATAGATGTTCTCTCTACCTGAGAGGATTCTTTGAGGACTCAGCAGATTAGCTCTGCGAAGTGCTTTGAAAACTCTAAAGGGACATGTGTGAAGACCAGGTTGTTAGAAGTCTACTCATGCTCTACAAGTGACTTGAACCAAGAACAGAAAATGAAAGCAAATGGGTAATCGATACTATTCGAATATACTTAAAGTTTGTGCATCTCTCTTCATATAAGTCATTTACGAAATGTGCTTTGAAGACTCAAAGGAAATGCCCAGAGAAAAATGAAATAAGTCCTTTCCTTTTATGCCTTCATGAAGTTTTGATCAGATTTTCACAGACACTCCATTCTCAACATGCTGCTGGAATTTGCATTGAGTCAAAAAGCTGAAGATTACATTGTACTAAGATATTATAACCAAGTCATTGCTTTACATGATAAAATGGGTAAATAAGCAACGGTATTTGATGGTAAAAGTTCAAAAACACTGTTAAAAAGTAATATTTTTTAAACAATATTGCCAATTAAACAAGTTATTTCATAAAACTACAAACTATTTCATTTGGAGAATCGTGTGGTCCTTGCCTGGGGCATGGAATCTATAGTCCTTACATGTGGAGATTTCTCACTGAAGGACAGGAAAGTTTTTCTGGAGTAAGGAGTATTGAACATGAAGCTATTAAGAGGATATGGGGCCTGCTAATATTTGGATTATTGATTTCTCCACCTGACGATTGTTACAACGGCCCCCTTCCACAAATCCACGTTTACTTAATCTATTGAACAGTGAGCTGCTTTTTTTTCTATCTGAAAGGGGATGTAAGAATGAGTAACTTTGTATCGCGGAAGAGACTCCAATCAGTGATTTTAAGGACGAGGAGAGCAAGTGGAGGGAAGTGGATGTTGGAACAGTGGGAGGGGAGGAGGAGCTTGAATTCTGGGCCTGGACCAAGCCCCACAGAGTCCCCTGCAGCCCCAAAAACTGGGCCTGGAGAAGGCCACTGTCACAAAAGACGCATGGCAGATCTCAAAGGCATCTTGTCGAAAGTCCTTGTGCTGCTTCTCCTCAAGAGGGAACTCAAGAGGGTGAGCAGTGTCCTCACGGGAATAGAGTTAGCCAGAGACAGGCAGCAGGGCCTGAGGAGATGCTCCTCTCCTCTAGGTAGCACCTTCAGGCCAGGGATGTGCAGTATCACCTTCCCAGGCACGTGGGGAAGCAAGTTCACTTCCTTTCAGTGCCATCTTTGTCCCAAACCATTCCAGAGGCGTGGCCATAAAAATATGCCCTTCACCCTGCCCTCCAGCAGAATTGTACCCTACTGCAGCCATAATGTCTCATACCACCTGGCTCTCTTTTAAGGGGCTTTCCTACCCAACTCCCGAGGGTATTAGGAATCCTCAGGACTGTACTTGGCTGCTGTGACCCAGTTCACCTTGAGCTGGCCCCTGAGCAGCCTGGTTCCCAGAGAGCTCATATGGTGACAGCTGCTTTGCTTCTCTGAGCATGGAAGACTCAGGGTCCAGGAGTTCAGCAGTCAGGCCACTCCTCCCTTCCCCCCACTAGCCTCTACTCTTTCTGCAGAGCAGGATGCTAGGGGGAGCATGCTACGGTGTGTGAATAAACATGTTGAAAATCCACTACAGAATAAGTGGAGCAGCTGTTGTTCATTTGGAGGTGGCGAAGTGGGAGTTTTAAGTAAAGGCCTCCCACTGGGTCTCCAGGTTACTGGGAAAGGTCAAGGCTGATCCTAGACACAATTTCAACCCCTGCCAACATCACCATCGGAGGCTTTGCACTGCCCTCTCCAGCAGTCACAGTATAATTTCTCCCCTGTGATGAAGGCCTATAATTAGGTTGCCTTTGGATCAGACTCTATTTCTTTTTTAGAACTAGGTGAGGATCTAATCATATCGAAAGAGACTCAAATGCATGAGACCTATACTTTTTCTCAAATTGCCTCTGTTCCAAAAATTACCTCTTCTCCTTTCCCTTTTTCTTCCATCAGAATCCCTACTTTCCCAATGGGGATGAGCCAAATAGAGTCAAGAAGAAAGCAAGAAAACTGACTGAACTATCTCCCCCAAGAAATGTAAACATCCTTCTTGGACTATTAGCAGCTTCGGAGAGTCACTTCCACAAGGAGAGTGGTTTAAGTAACTGGGTTCCCACCAGTTTCACTGCTATAGGAATTGACCTAACCACAGGCTTTGGCTCTGAGGCATCTCAATGGAATCAGAAAACAGGGCTGTTCATGGAGTAGAGGCTTCCAGAGCTCCTGACTGAACCTATGTAGTTCGTATCAGTTTGGCCTCCATGGCTGACTTATCCATTTTGTATGGTTATATGCTCCTGTGGCAGGATTTCCTGCTCTGAGATGCAGAAAGATTGAAGGTAGCTTTAGTCATGATTGTGTGATAGGAAAGAGAACAGTTTTGTGTTAGTCTATGCAGACAGAATGTCTTTTTGGTCTATGGATCTGTATTTGGGGATTGTCAATGTAAATTCACTGGGGGCACAGCGCGGGGAAGATGGGATTCTTAGACTTCACCTTTTACAAGGCATTGCATGTTCCAAAGTAAATTGAGGATGGAGATTCAGAACTCATAAAAAAACAAATAGAGCCCACAATGCCCAGTACAACCCCCATGAAAGTTCTAGAAAGATCTTCTTGAATAATAAGAGTTAAGAATCCATTTTTTGGATTATCTTGCTTTTCCATTTATCTTCCCCTTTTCAGCTCATCTCTTTTGAGCCCTTCTTCTGCTATCTATTGGACTTACCCTTTGAGCCAGGAATAACATGTGTGTTCTACTTCAGTAACTTACCCTGCCCAAGCATGGATGAAGAACTGGTAACAAACAGCCAGGCAAACAAGAGATGCACACCAACTATAATTTACCTGTTTGTTAGTGTTATGTTATTTATTCTCCACATAACATATTTCTTTTGAGATGCCCAAAGTATTTTTCTATATAGAAAATAAATGATTATAGGGAAGCTGGGATGGCTCAGTGGGTTAAGCACTCACTTTGCAGCCCCGGGGACCGAGGATCGAATCCCAGCCCCGGCCCATGTGGACCCATATGCTGAACTGGGGAGTGCCCCCAGTTCAGTTCTCATCAGGGCGAGACCCCAGCCCAGTTCCTACCCTGTGCAGCCCCGCCCACCTGTGGAATGAAACTATGTGGAAAAACCAATGATGTGCAACTATGGAGACTGTTCTGGGCCCTCCCCCTTCTCTCTATCTCTGTCTTTGTACCTCTCTCTCTCTCTATCAAAAGCAATAAAAATAAATCTTAAAAAAAAAAAGAAAAGAAATGATTAACCCTCAGAACCTTGCTAATGAGGTAAGCAGATTTGTAGAGATGATGGGAATAGTAGGAGAAAACTTAAGTCCCGCGTGTGGAAAATAACAATTCATCACGAAAGGTGAAGATAGCAATTTCTGATTGTAAAGATGTAGAGAGCAGGAAACTTCAACCTGTGAACTGACTACCTTAAATTACGCCCTCTTTTTTCTTCACTACCCTATCTCCCACATGCTGATAATAACCAAAGCACTTTTACATATCGATTAGCTTGCCTGACATTGCACAGGTAGGAGAATATATGCTAAGATAAACAGAACTACATTCCCTAAACCTCAACATTGGCCTAATGTTATTTAATTGGCCACACGATACCGAGTTTTGCTTTAATCGGCACTATCATAAGGCTGACATGAGGCTGGCACGTTAAAATCTAGATTAGCTCAAAGTTTAAGCTCTTCCCTGTAGTTCAGTTCAATTATATATAATTTTTATTAATTTTTTGACGGAGACAGAGAGACAGAGAGAAGGGGGAGGGCCCAGAGCAGTCTCCATAGTTGTACATCATCAGTTTTCTATATAGTTTCACTCCACAGGTGGGCACAGGGCTGCGCAGGGCAGGAACCAGGCTGGGTGGCCTCCCGCATAGAAAGCATGCCCCTGAAAGCTGGGGGCTTCATACATGGGAAGCATATCTGGGGTGGAAGTCAAACTGGGGACCTCCCACATGGGAAGGTCACCCTGGCAAGAACTGAACTGGGGGCACACCTCAGTTCAGCATGTGGGTCCACATGGGCTGGGATGGGATGTAATCCTCGGACTACAGGGCTGCGAGATAAAGCGCTCAACCTGCTAAGTCATCCTGGCACTCCTGAATCTTTTTGACCATCCAATCTAAATTGTTTTCCCTCTTATTCTTTCTCATAGTACACTGAAATTTTCTTTCTCAATTTTTAAAATTTATATTGCTATATTTATTATGTATATTTGTTTCATGCATGATTCCCCCCATAGACTTAAGTTCCATTTGGGCAGAGATTTCCTTTCTAAACATTTAGCATAATATCTGGCACATTATTTATTATACATTCAACAAATATTAGTTTAATACATAAATGAACAAATAGAAAACATAGATTTGAATTAAGATAAATCTAAATTTGATTTCTAATTTTACTGGTGCCGAATTATATTACTCTGAGAAAGTAATGTAATCTCTGAACCTAAGTTTCCCTGTCTATAAAATAGAGCTAACAATACCTATCTCACATGATATTTATGGTGATTTAATTAGATAATATATGACAGGTTTTAATCACTCAAAAAATTAAATTAGTTATCTGGATTTGATTTCCAGAATTCATAGATTAAAAAACATTATTCATCAGAACTTCTCAAATAATTATGTAGACGTCATAGCTACTTCTGGTGCAATATTAATATAGACTTGGACTCATATTTCATTCATTCCCCAGTTCACACAATACTAGAAATGGATATGTGCACTTAAAAATGGGCTTAATAAATGCCTACTGAGTGAATTTACTAATTTTATAGAAAAGGAAGCTGAGCCCAGAGAATATCACAGACTCACCAAACACTTCACAAATAATCTAAGGACCACAAGTAGGCTTATATTTCTTGATTCCCCATGTAAATGATCTTATTACTAAAACATATTGTCTGCTTTTAATCATAGGTCAAATAATACATTTAAAAATATTAAAGGTGATTCTCTCAAGTACATGACTCAACTGTCACTTGTGATATCAAGGCGATTTTTTG
Source organism: Craseonycteris thonglongyai (assembly GCA_004027555.1). Classification (NCBI taxonomy): domain Eukaryota; kingdom Metazoa; phylum Chordata; class Mammalia; order Chiroptera; family Craseonycteridae; genus Craseonycteris; species Craseonycteris thonglongyai. The sequence goes on along the minus strand of PVKE010012471.1, from coordinate 10,089 downwards.
CTTTTGTTTTTGTTTTTTGACATTTTAATAAAGAAGGTGGGCTTTAGAGAAAAAAAACATGACCAAGTTTCAAATCTCAGTTGTATCACTTCCAAGCTAACACTGGAAAATAACTCAATCTCATTAAACCTCAGTTTCCTCTTATGTAAATTATGGATAATACAGTTTGCAAGTATATATATATATATATAGTTTTTAAAGATCTATTTTATTGTTTGAGAGAAGGTGAGAGAGAGAGAGAGAAAGAGGGGTAGTTATACATCATTAGTTGTGATATGGTTGCATTCCACACAGGTAAATGTGGGGTCGCATGGGGAAGAAACCAAACTGGGGGTCTCCAACATGGGAGGTAAAAACCTTCACCACCAAGCTATCATATATATAGTTTTTAAAGATCTATTTTATTGTTTGAGAGAAGGTGAGAGAGAGAGAAAGAAAGAGGGGTAGTTGTACATCATTAGTTGTGGTATGGTTGCATTCCACACAGGTAAATGTGGGGTCACATGGGGAAGAAACCAAACTGGGGGTCTCCCACATGGGAGGTGAAAACCTTCACCACCAAGCTATCCTGCCATTACCAGTTGCACTGCAGTTCAGCATGTGGGGTTTGCACAGGCCAGAGCCAGGAATCGAACCCTGGACCTCACAATTGCAAGGCAAGCAAGCACCCAACTGTTAAGCTGTCCTGGAATCCCCACTGTTTTCTAATAATTACATTAGAAAATGTTTGTGACACACATAGCAGTTTCTTGCTAAGTATTCAATAATAGAAGTAATGGAATGGAGTGAAATGGTGCTGGTAGCAATAATAATAGTGTTTATTTTGACCAGTTTTGTATTTATTTAGTGCTTTCTTCCTTCACCTATCATCATCAATAATACTTTGAAACAAATTGATCATTTTCATTTTTGTTCTTTTCACATTTTTTTAAAATTCCAGTTTAAATATTTATTTTTATTGTTTTTGACAGAGCGAGACAGAGGGACAGAGAGAGACAGAGAGAGGAAGGAGGGCCCAGAGCAGCCTCCATGGGGCATGGGGCGGAGCAGGGCAGGAACGGGCCTGTGCCTCCTGCATGGGAAGCTGGCCCGGGCCAGAACTGAACTGGGGCACATCCCAGCTCACCACCTGGGGCTGCACAGGCCAGGGAAGGGATTTGATCCTCGGACCTCAGGGCCGTAAGACAAATGCTCAACCTGCTGAGCCATCCTGGCATCTCCTCTCTTATTTTTTTAAAATTGGAGTATCTTGAAAACCTTAAAAACATCTTATTAAGCGAACTAAGTGAGAATGAAAGAATCAAGAAACATGACCTCACTTATAGGTGGAATATAAAACTGAAAGAAACAAAAAAACAAAGACTCATGGACACAGTCAATAGTTTAGTGGTTACTTGAGGGTAAGGGGGGAGGTGGATGGGAGAGATGGGTGTGGGGGGAGTAGAGAGGGGGAATCAAACACACCGTGATGGAAAGTGAGCTGATTCTGGGTGGTGAGCACATAATGCAATGTATAGACAATGTCATGTAGAGTTGTGCACCTGGAAGCAATGTAATTGCTATCAATCAATGTCACCCCAATGAATTTAACAACAACAAAAAATTAGCCTCACATATTCCAGCTCTATAAAAATATATTTCCCTTTGTAAAAACCAACACAAAACTTCATTCAATAGAACAGCGGAAATTTTACCAAAGATATTTACAGTGAAAAAAACAATTCAGAATAAATATACAAACAAACAAAAAAAGAAATTGGAGTATCTTGTATTTTTTTGTCATATGTTTAACCATTTCTGCTTTACTTACAAAATTGTAATACTTTTGATACTTCAATGATTCTGACTTGTTCATAAAATATATACAAATATAAATTTATTGAATTTAATAATGTGCAGAATTAAATTTAGATCACTGGAGTTGCCCTCACAAATAGTGTGATTAATTTAGGACTGTCCCATTTACTCCAGTTGCTCTGACATAATTGTGATAGAACCCCTTTCACTCTCAAATGCTATAGTTTGAACCAATGATAGACTCTCTTAAACTATTGATGTCTTAGTATGAAGTTGGGGGTTGCAAAGTTTAGAAAGACCTATTTACAGTTTTAGTGACAATGTGTTTTGTAACCATTGTTTTGTGATGTCATATTTGTTCAGTAATCTTAAATGTATATATTATTTGGTGCAAACAAACACATTTGCAAAGTAACAAATATCTTTTGGGGGGAAATTGCGGTGAATCTATCAATATTTAAAGTTGAAAATGACACTAAGAAACTCTACAAAGCTTCTTACAAATTCAAGCAAATTCACTGGAGAAGAAAGATTTAGCTTACAAAACATTAATTGTACACAGCCTATTAACCACAAATCTATTAAGCAAATTAGTAAGTACACCAACAGTGTTCTGGAAAAGTGTTTGTTAGCTGACTCTGGGTTGAATTCTTGCTTCACACCTATTAGTTGCCAGGTTTGGAGCAAGTTTTCTTAATTACCTGAACTTCAAGTACTATTTTTAAAAATTTATTTAGTGGTAAGCTAAAGGAGAAAGTAAAGAAGTCAACTAACTTTATGAATATATGATGGTCAATCTGCATATTTTTAATAATCCAAAACTCTATTCATTTGTCTCTAATATACAATTTCTACTCAACTCCCCAATTGACTTAATCTATATACATACAAATTAATTTAAAACCTATCTTATATACAAATATTGTATTTAAATATATACTTGTGTGAATGTATGATTAATGCTTCATATACTCTTGCTGTCTTTTGCCTTTTGACCTTTCAACTCAAGTAATTTATGTGCTCCTTTCTCAGCTCAAAGTAAAGTATCTGATGTCTAGGTATACTAATTAACACTTAGCATTATAATCAACTCCATGATTTATTTAATTGTTGAAAGGTTTTGACATTTCTTTCAAACTACTTTATTATAATATTAATTTTCTAATAAATTCAAGTTTTACTTTTTAGTTTTAAAATGATTTTTCTGCAGTATTAGAATTACATATACTTTTTACATTAAAATAATTTAAATATTCTTAATAAGAAGTTATAGAATTATACATTTCAATGTTTGGATTCAATTTTTTCTCCCACTAGTAGTCATTGAAATTTATTAGCATTTACTTTATCAGATATAAGTAGAATTGTGTCATTTCAGGAAAAAAATCCATTTTGGATACAAATAAGTTTTTGTCTGTATTACAGGGCATAAGACCCACTACCCATTAAGACTCTAACAAAACAATTGAAATAACATACAATAACATCTTTTAATAAATGACGTAAATACTTTAAATACAGAGTGTTTTAGGTCAGTCAACTTAAAAAGGGTGAAAAAACACTCTATTAGACAATACAAAAATATTAGTGAATTTGGAGAGACACTATATGCGTGAATGACAGATTATGTTTTGGTTATTCTTTTTATTTTATTTTATTTTATTTTTGTTAAATTTATTGGGGTGACATTAATTGATATCAATTACATTGTTTCCAGGTGTACAATTCTACATGATATTGTCTATACATCTCATTATGTGCTCACCACCCAGAATCAGCTCACTTTCAAGCTGAGTTTACGCCTTGTATTTTGATTCACTCTGTTTCTTTTCTTCTCCTTGTGTCGCCCAAAAATAACAACATTCTTAGCAACATTCCTCATAAAACGCATCATGGTGTCCATTTATCTAGCACTTTACTAGACTGCATTCCCTAATAGTGAACACAAAGTGTCACTGTGACTACATACTAATAGTCTAAAACTCGAAAAAACTTTGCCCAAATTTGAAATTCGTTTATTTGCCAGTGGGTGTTTTATTACAATCCTCCATGATTAATTATCTTTAAAGTAATTTGGACAAGATTTGAATTTTAATTGTTTTTATCTCCTGGTCTTTCATATCACTAAGGTGGTACTTACTAAAAAAACTGTATATATTTTTTATGACACAAGAAGGAAAGAGAAAGGAACAGAGATCCTGTACAGATCCATGTCTGATGACCTGTGAAATAAATTGGTCTGTGGAAGTTGATAATGACCTCAGTGCACGTATTTCTAGTCTGCAATATACAATGTGCTTTATCATTGTCCTAGAAAAAGATGTTTTGCCCAGAATAACAACAACAAAAGAGCATTTATACCCACACACAAAAGGCATTTGCTAACATAACTTAATCTATTTTAAGTTATAACTGAATCTTTAAAAACCTATCATCTTTTTCTTTAAAACCCTGGTCTACCTGGGATACTTCCTGACCAGAAACAGCTGATGCTGAATGTATTTTCCAGTCAGAAACAGGAAGATTTGCCTTTGTTTAACTTCCTCCATCTTTATAATAACTTTCTCCGTGTTTTGGATGTACAGAGTTCTGAAATAAATATCTGTTAATCATGATATCATTTCAGGCGCACAAATAAAAATCTAGTACAGGAGTCTATCTTATTGAACACAATAATTGTTATACCGTGTATGAGTATTTGTCCCTTCATAAATAATAAAAACTAATTTTAAGTTCTATACTTATGTAGAAAAACTGCAAAGATGAAGCATGGACTTACATTTTGAGATTCATTATGTGGTGTATGCTCGTATTTCTTGAAGCAATATTTCTGTCTGTCTTACATTACTTCTTTATTTATCAATCTATGGTAGTTTTTCTTTAAACCAGTCCCTTTAGATAGTTCTGTTCAGGCTAATCCATTACCATTTTCTAAATGTTATTTCCCATGACTATTTTAATACAGTGTATTATGGATTCATATTGAGGTATGATAATTTGTTGATTGCATCTTTATCTGCTAGTTATCCTATGCTTTTGTAGAAAAGATACTAATTAATAAACATTTAATGAAACTTCATTTATCTCTCTACCTTTGTACCTCTGGGCAAACTATTTCACCCTGGTTTATTTATTTTTAAATCTTCATCTGTAAGGAATGTGTAGAAATTAGTTACAAACAATGAATTTGTATAAAAAACAACTGTTAGTCGTTGTTCCCAAACTTTAATGTAGTAAAATTGAAAAAAGCTGATAAATTTTTTACCACAGTTTATCAAAGATGCTCAGTTTAGTTCCTATTTGTAGTTTTAAAACTCTATAAATACAGCTGGTTTGACTTTAGAGACCATAGAGACCAATGTGAGGTGTTTTGTTTTTGTTTTTTAATGAGCTTAAATTATCAGTGGATTTATAGAGATTAAGTGGCTACCTTTTTAGCTATGGATTTCTGATGTCTGGGTATATGGCAAATAGAGTGTCATAGAATTTAGATACCTTATTTGGGAGTTTGGAGTTTAGAGTTTTGAGAAGGGTCATATATCACTTCATTCTTTTATTTAGCAAACAACTAATTTTATGTATAAGATGTACTAAGGTCTGTAAGTACCGAAAGTCCAGGTATTTGTTCTCCTAAGCTCTTAGATCTGCAAGCAGCAAATACCCGAGAAAACACTACGGATACTGAGATAGAATCTACAGTTGGTGGGTGGGGATATGAGTTGCATCCCACATACCTTAAATGCTTCTCTGATTCCTTTAACCTTGTCTGTCACCTACTTAGACCTTGGAAAATTGCCCACTTCAGCTTACATCAAGGCCACTGACTTCCAGGCACACAGATTTCCAGCGTCTGAGGTAGTTTAACCACCTGATGGGAGGGGGGCTTTGGCTACTCCAAGCTATTCTGGACTAGATGAAGCTCCACATCTCACCACTTCCAAAGGGGCCAAGGGATGCCGTCCCAAAGCACAGGAAGTTGACATCTCACGAGACAAACAGACCAATGAAACGTTGGATCAGGATAATATAGTAGCTAAATTCCTTCAGTGGACTCTTCTGAGTCATGGCTTTTTCTTATATCCTGTCTGGAAAACTGAAGCAGTGGGGAAAACAGGATGGCTCAGTGCATTAAGCTCACTTTGCAGCCTGGGGTCCAAAGATGGAGTCCCGGCACCGGTCTATTTGGACCTATATGCTGAACTGGGGTGTGGCCCCCAGTTCGGTTCTCGCCAGGGCAAGCTTCCCATGTGGGAGGCCCCCGGTTCAGCCCCCAGCTCGTGGGGGGCTTGCCTCCCATGCAGAAGGCCTCCAGCCTGGTCCCCCACCTGCACGGCCCCCACCCAGCACCTGTGTGGAACAAATCCATGTCGAAAACAGATGACATACAACTGTGGAGACTGCTCCAGGCCCTCTCTCTTCTCTGCCTCTCTCTGTCTCTGTCACTCTCTGTCAAAAATAATAAAATACACCTTTAAAAAAAAATAATACAAAACTGACGCAGTGACTGACCAGCACAGTAACATATCACCAGGTATTTGTTTCTCATCGTTTTATGGCTTGTCCCCTATTTCTTTACTCTTGCACGCTTGGGATTTCACTTCCTTATAAGCATTAGCAATGTAGCCTCCCCTTAGTCTCTGCTATTTAAGGAAACGATGTTAAAATAGTGGTTAATTTGATTTGCATGAGGGGGAGTGGGGGTAGGGGGTATAAGTGGAAGTATTGATCAACAATACTTAAAATGTACCGTGTGCTTTTGGGGGACCTATCTAGGTTCTCCGAAGTCTGTTACCCATTATAAATTACTACTTTGATCAGGAGAGACAGAAAAATCTAAAAGTGAGAAAATAATACAAGTCCATTAGTTTATCACCCCAGAGATAAAATCCACACAGCGTGAGCTTAATAACATTGAAAATTCTCACCTAATAGCCTACTAAAGGATCTCCAATCGCTTTGCCCCTATTATTTATCACTTTTTGAGGATACTATCAATGTCCATTTTTCTTCAAATTCTATAGCTTAATTTTTTTTTAGCCAGGTTTTGCTTTTTTAGCAGTGCGTTCAGAGACTTAGCAATTCAGTTAATTGTGGGAAAGCAACACATAAGTTTATTAAAATGTCCATATTTCTGACCATTTGGGCTTTCAACTTCAAAATTTACCTTCACAATGCCCCCTGAATTTCTTATTCTTCATAATACATCCAAATCATCCACATGAGGTTTCATTTTCCTTTCCCCTGTCTCGTGTATTTCAAGTGTTATGCCTGTGTCTTTGCTTCAGTCCCTTATTCATCCTGAAGCAGGCTTTCTATTCTTTGCCATCAAGGCACTTCCCTTCACCTCAGTCAACAACCCATCCTTCCTTCAGAAAGAAGCACAACAAGCAAAACCTACTTCAACCCCTTAAGTCAGCCTCCCTACATCAAAACCAGCGCAAATAAAACATCCATCTCCCCTAAGAGCACACAGCAATCACCTCCACTCCAGCAATCTTTTAAGAATGCACCCACCCCAGTCCACATGAGAGAAGTTGGTCTGGCTCCAAACAAGAATTCAAAATTAGAAATTTGGCAAACTAGAAGAAAAATAAATAATAAGTTCAAGAATCAATGTAGAATTTACCGTTTTTATTTTTTTCTTCCAAAAATAATCTTTGTTTCTATTTAGGGTAGCTATTATAATTCATTGTGCGAATCAGGGCACTTTTCAGACCGAAAGGGGCTTCAGAGAGCAGGTGTAATAAACCAAAACAGTTTCAAACAAGCAGGTGTCGAATTACCCTATTTACTGTGAACAGTCTGCTTAAGGTTACCAGCCTTCACGTTAAATGATAAAAGCTCAGGGAATCGCTCCTTGATATCTTCCGTTTAGTTTTGTTTTCAGATTCTCAATTCAAGGGCTACTAGGTTTCAAGTGAAGAAAAAAAAAAAAGAAAAAGACATGTAGTGCTTAAGAGTGAAAACACTGATTTTTGTCTTCTCCTGGCTCTGCTAGTTTGCAAACTTGGGAAAATCATTTAACCTCTCCGGGCCTCAGTTTTCTTATCTGTAAAATTAGAATAAGTATAAGATCTCCCTAGAGCAGGGGTCTCCAAACTGCGGCCCATGGGCCGCATCCTCTCATCCGGCCCATGGAGACCTTTGTATCTGAATAAAATAATATTAAATAAATAATTAAAAACAACATCTATGTTTTGATTCTTTTTTATTTGGACCTTGAGTGTGTAGTCGACCCCCAAACTGCTGTTTGATAGTTAATGCGGCCCGCGGGCTGAAAAGTTTGGAGACCCCTGCGGGCCTAGAGTGTTGTGAAGGTTAAATAAATTAAAATACTTACAGTTCCTTGCATATAGCACTATGTAAGTGTTAACAATTGTTACTATTGTCAGTAGTAATAGTAGTAGTATTACCTGACTTAAGATGGGGTGCAATCATCATTATTATTATTATTACTATTAAGTGTTAACAATGATTACTATTAATTTCAGTAGTAATAGTAGTGTTACATGACTTAAGATGGGGCACAGGGAAGAGGCCCTTCCAATGGTTCTGGATATTAAGATTTCCATGGAAGCTGCTGATGAACCAAATGCCAAATCTCCTTGGCTTTCTGCAGCATCTGATATAAAGAATATCAAAAATTAACTTCTGAGTTGTTTATAATATTTAAGACAAAAATAAATAAATAAATTGAAGAACGAGAGGGAAGCTTGCAGGTTGGAGCGAGACTTGCTTTCTCCTTCTCAGGGTGTATTTCCTCTCTCTCTCTTTTAACTTCTGTCAGGGAAGTAGACACAAGATGTCCAATTGTTTCCTTGCATTGTGTTTATGGGGGAGCTCTTGAACATAGTTTGAACAGTGAAAGAGAGACTGTGAACCCGAATGAAGAAAAATTGAAGCCCAGAGGAGAAAATGAGTTCCTAAGGTTCACTAAGACATGTGAAAATGATCCACCCACGAAAGCTACTCTCCTTGTGTAAAAATCTAGCAGGCTTTTTTTTTTTTTTTTTCCTGCTATCAACACTCTGATTTATTTCTCTCTTGCTGGGCATTTAAGTGGGCTCGGATGTGGGGAATTTCTTCTGATCTCAGCCCTTTTATGCTGCAATGGACTGTCAGCACTGCCAAGGAAACCAATCCCTTCAAATTTCTCAAGCTGACCATACGAAGTTACCACTGTCTGTCCAGGGGGAAGGTGGCCCTCAAAGCTCCAGGGAGGGCCTGGGCTGGCTGGCAGTGAAGACACAACTACAAAAGACGCTCTCAAAAACCCCACGTTTCTCTCAAGCCAGTGAGAATGGCAAACCTTCTTGCCTAAGGGAGGCCAGGCTTACTTTTGTTATCATATCTGGCATCCATCCAGGAAAGACAGCAGACAACTGGGTGGATATTGAAAACAATTTATAACCACAAAAACATATGATGAAGAGTGACAAGTAGTAGAACCTGAACTTCTAATTTCTCTCCATTGTGCATAGACCATTTCCATCATGCTGGGTTTGTTAATTTTCACAACCAAAATTACCATTAAGTTTTCTTTTTCTCCCATATCCTGTGACTCAGGGGGAGGGAATGAAAGATTCTTCTGCTTTCTAAAGAATTATCAAAAATTTTCAGAAAGGGGATATAAAATTTCCTAGGTTAGGCAGTGGAGGTGCTGTGGACTCCATCATGCTACAAAGGTTGTCTGGAAAAAAATCCAGCCATTGTAAATTTTACAAGAAGGGTTCCACGGTTTGATACTCCCTGGACAGCCTCATATGACAGGTACAGACTTCTTTTTGTTGGATTAGAGCAATACATCATTAACTAATTAGGTATTAGTGTGTTTACTGAATGTTCTTAAAGGAATTAAGGTAAAATTAAGGCAAAAAGAGTTGAGATGGCTATACCTTTTAAAAAGATAACAGATTTCAATTTTAAAATAATATTTTTAAAGTGTTTAAACTTAGTCTTAGAGCCATACTTTTTTTACAGTGTAGATTATAGGTGCCAGCCAGGACCCCCAGGTCTTTGGTCTGAACTTCTCCATTCTCTACAGCAGGGGTGGCCAACAAGTCGATCGCGGTTGACCAGTTCGTGAGGCCAATTTTGGTCAATTGTTGATCGCTCGCAATGTCTGGGGTGGAATTCCGTGTACCATGGACTTTGAAGTGATTGTAGAAGACAAAACTTTCTAGCAATAGTTTAATGCATTCTGGGAATTTGCCAAGGTCATAAATTCCTAGAATTCTGACAGCCTGACACTGTGATCTCCGCCCACCCAGACAATACATTTTGACTTATGTG
>PVKE010012470.1:0-38274 GCA_004027555.1 Craseonycteris thonglongyai | reverse complement strand
TTTACGTAGGTAGATAAGCCGTATATCTATATTTCAGTACGAGGTGTACTCAGTGAGCTATTGATAGATTAGCAAAAAGTAAGTCATATTATTCTTTCATGATAAATTTTCCTGGCCCCCAAAAAAACGCAAAAGTGAAATATTGAAATCAAATTATCAGCCATACTGTGCATTTTTATAACAACTTTTTCATATTTACGAACAAATAGTACAACTTATACTTTGCAGTTGATAAAAAAATTAAATTGCATTTTAAGTTAATAAAAATCTATCTTGAAAAAGTGTTGGAAAATTGAATTTTTTAGGTACTGCATGTACGGAATGCTGCTATCAAAATTTGGGTCTGGAAATTTATTTTCTTCATGAGTCTATATCTTGAAAACTTAAAAAGTGATTTAAAAAATAAAAAATAGTTTTGAACATATATTTTACTTATCTACCCATACCTCGCTGGAATGCAGCTTGTACTGAAACACAGTGTATAAACATAGTATGCATTTCACACCCCTTCTTCCCCCTTAGACTATGCCTATGACAACAAGTCGATCACGACACACTTTTAAGATAAAAAGTAAATCTTATATACAGAAAAGTTGGCCATCCCTGTTATAGAGTATACTCTTTATACCTCTATGTAGTGGCATTGCATCATAAGTGCATGCAATGTACACATATGCAAACTTGACTATTAGTGCGCCCTGAAGTTTAAAATGAAGAGAGTAAAGAAGCAAAGGACAAAAAAAATAACTAATTGTAGGTGATTCCAGTTGACATTTTACCCAGTGAGCATGAGACGGGAGGCAGATCCCTTCAGCTTCAGGTGATCCCTACTTCCATGTAACTTTCTTAGTGAGACTATCTTGCTGCACTGAAAGTAACTCTAGTGATTAAATATACAGCCATGTGATTTTGTCTAAAATGGCCCCTTAGGACAAGCAGCTGTTATACTACAGCTACAACTCAGCCAAAGAAATGGTGATGTATTTTCCAAAGATAACTGATGGATTCACTGAAACATTGTACATTTGCTTGCAATGTGATCCCTTTCTAATATTTTTCAAGAGGAAATTTGATATTATGTAATTTTTTTCTTATGAAACTTAGCCACTGCGTAAAATGGAATTCCACTATTATCCACCTGCAGAAACCCAGGAAATAAGGAAAGACAAGAAATTCAGAGAGGTAGGAAATTGTATCAGGGGCACAGTATCATTAACCAGTTTTAATGTTCAATGGAAAACACTGAAGAGAAAAGGAAGGCAGAGATGGTTATAAAATACACATGTGCAAGAGGTTTTGCTGAATTCTGGTTTTCTAAACCTAGAGGAAAGACTAGAATGTAGAAAAGGGAATTGTAATGGCAGGAACTAAAAGGTGAAAGACTATGCAGCAATGACAAATGAAGGAAGATTGGGAATATGGGAGGAATAAGTGAACTATGCCAAATTCATAGTCTCAATATGAAAAACTCATCGTGTTGAGTATTCACATAATTTTTTAAGTATTTAACTTACTACGAGGAAATGCTATTACTAGTTCTAATGGAAAATTACAGACCTCTTGATCTACTGAAAATTAGTTATGAAAGTGAACAGTAATTGATTTAGAAAGAACACAGAATTTGGTGTTAGATTATGAACCTCCATTTCTTCATCTGTAAAATGGCTACAGTAATAGTGCTTACCCCATTAGATTATTAAAAGGCTTAAATGAGATATGACAAAGTGCTCACAATGCTTGGCAAATGAAATGTAGAAAAGCCTAGTCTTTATTTGGGAGCATTTCAAGACTCTCTAAACGTAGAAGTGTCTGTCAGATTTTAATAATCTTATAATTGCCATTTTCCTGGATGTGAAAAATAAGGGCTGTGTGTAAAACTGTGGAGTCAAATAAATTTGAATTGGATTCACTTCAACACCTCTAGCTGCCTGATATCCCATAAGATGAAAGTGCAATCTAACTTTCATAGTTTTGCGAGAGTTAAATGAAGTAATAAATACACTGAAAAAACTTGAACACTTGGTTTTCACTCAGAATCTTAGTTCCTTGGGGATGCCAGGGGCTCAGTGGGTTGAGCACTCGGCTTGCAGCCCCAGGGTGTGAGGATTGAATGCCAGCCCTGGCCTGTGTAGACCCATATGCTGACCTGGGGTGTGTCCCCAGTTCAGTTCTTGCTAGGGCGAACTTCCCATGTGGGAGGCCCCTGGTTCAGTCCCCACCTCGCAGGGACATGCCTCCCATGACAGTGGCCCCTGGCCTGGTTCCCACCCGACACAGCCCCTAGCTCAACTGTGTGGAACAAAACTATGCTGAAAACTGAAGGCCTACAACTATGGAAACTGCTCGGGGCCCTCCCCCTTCTCTCTGTCTCTCTGTGTCTCTGTGTCTCTCTGTCAAAAACAATAAAATAAATCTTAAAAAAAAACAATCTTAGTTTCTTTTTTCATTATTATTATTTTTTATTGTTAAATTTAATGGGGTGACATTGGTTGGTAACAATTAGGTAGTTTCCAGATGTACAAGTCCACATCACATCACCCATTAGTTTCTTTCTTTGTTTTTATTTTTGTAATATCTCAGTTTTAATACAATTTAAAAAATTTAGAATTACTTTTACTTGTGAGATGAAGTTCTGAATTGTATTTCTGAACTTCAAAATGACCTACAAGCTTTCTAATTAACAAACTTTAAAACAGCTTTTGAATTTATAGTAAGGTCTAAACACCTGGCAATATGATTTGAAGTATCTTCTGTCTTTTTACTGCTGAGTTTCAGTTTGACAATTATATAGGTAAACTAGGATTGTAGCAATCATAGATAAACAAAATTATTTTTGTTAGTTCTTCTTGATGTGTAATTTACCTATAATAAGATTCATCCATTTGAAGTATATAATTCAATGCGTTTTGACAAATGTATGTAGTCACCACCACTACACTGTTTTAGAATATTTTCTTCATTCCCTGGTAATACCTTTTTAGTCAATGGCCTTTTGCAATAACTGATTACCTTTTCTTTCACTACTCTTTTGCCTTTTCTAAAATTTTATACTAATTGAATCATACAGTCTGTAACCTCTTGTGTTTAGATTTTTTTTACTTACATTATGTTTTTAATATTTATTAATATAGTTGAAAGTATCATTAACTTGTACATTTTATTGATGATTAGATTATCCCACTTATCACTATACCACAATGTTTATCCATTCACAAGTTTATAGACATTTGGGTTTTCTTCAAATTTTGGATATTGAAAATAAAACAGCTATGCACATTCATATACAAGTCTGTGTGAACATGTGTTTACATTTCTCTTGTGTAAATACCTCGATGTGGAATTGCTAAGTTTTGTGGTAAGTGTATACTTAAATTCGTAAGAAATTGTCAAACTTATTTTTTTTTAGTGGTTAAACATTTATTAATATATAACTTAAGAGGTGATCCCTCTGACTAATCTAGTACCCACTGGACACTATACATAGTTATTACCATATCGTTGACTATATTGCATATGTTTTACTTTACATCTTCATGACTATTTTGTAATTACCCACTTGTATTTCTTAATCCCTATATCTTTTTCACCCTGTCCCCAGCCACTGTCTCATCTAGCATCTCAATAAATCTAGTACCCATCTGACACCATACACAGTTATAATATTATTGACTAGGTTTCTTATGCTATACCCTATATCCCCATGACTATTTGCAACAACCAATTTGTACTTCGTAATCACTTCCCCTTTTCACTCATCCTCCAAACCTCCCCTCCCATCTGGCAACCTTCAAAATATTTTCTGTATCTACGGTATGAGTTTGTTTCTGTTATTTATTTATTTATTTATTTAAATCTTTAGATTGCAAATATAAGCAAGCTCACATTTCCTCTGTCTTTCTCTGACATACTTCACTCAGCACAACATCCTCCATGTCCATCTATGCCATTGAACACGGCAAGAACCCATTCCCTTACGTGTCGGAGTAATATTCCGTTGTATATATGTACCACCTCCACTTTATTCATTATCCATTTATCCATACCCAGGCTGCCTCCACACATTGCCCTTTGTAAACAATGCTGCAATGAACATATGAATATACACATTCCCTTGTGGTAGCCTTTTGGGTTTCTTCAGATGAATACCCAGAAGTGGGATTACTGGGTCCTTTCTTGTCTATTGTGTCTATTTTGTCTGGTATAAGTATCATCAACTCAGCTCTTTGTTGGTTTCCATTTTTCATGAAATATCCTTTCCCTCCCTTTACTTTACTTTTTTTGTGTGTCTTTCAATTTGAAGTAAGTCTCTAGACAGCATATGTAAGGGCTTCATTTCCTTATACACTCAACCCTCAAATATCTTTTAATTGGAGCATATAGCCATTGACATTGAAAGTAATTGTTGATAGAGATGTAGCTATTATAATTTTATTATTCATATAAAAAAAATTTTTTTTACCTTAAAACAATTTCTTTAACTTTCCTTGCAATACTTGTTTGGTGGTGATGAACTCCTTTAGCTTTTTGTTTTCTGGGAAGCTCTTTATCTCTCCTTTGATTTTAAATGATGGCTTTGCTGGGTAGAGTAATTTTGCTTGTAGGTTCTTGCTTTTCATCACTGAATATTTTGTGCTAATCCATTCTGGCCTGCAAAGTTTCTATTGAGATATCATCTGACAATCTTATGGGAGCACCTTTTTAGGTAACCAACCAATTTTCTTTCGATGCTTTTAGGAGTGTTTTTCACATTTGCCTCTAAATATAATATAGTGTATCTTGGTGTGGGCTTGTTTCGGTTCATCTTATTTGGGACTCTGTGCTGCAAAGGCTTGGATGTCTATTTCCTTTGCCAAGTTAGGAAAGTTTTCAGTCAGTCATTATTTCTTCAAACCACTGCTTTCTCTGTTCTCCTTGTGGTATTCCTATAACGCAAATGTTATTATGCTTGATGTTCTTCCAGAGGTCTCTTAAACTATCCTCATCTTTGGGGTATCTTTTTGCTGTTCTGATTGGGTGTTTTCTGGTACCTTGTCTCCAAATTGCTGGTTCGATATTCTGCTTTATTTAGGATGCTAGTGATTTCTTTTATCCCAGGCATGTCCAACCTGCAGCTCAGGATGGCTTTGAATGTAGCCCAACATGAATTCTCAAAACATTATGAGATTTTTTTGTGACTTTTTTTTTAACTTATCAGCTATTGTTAATGTTAATATATTTTATGTGTGGGTCAGGCAAACCAAAATGTTGGACACTGCTATTTTAGTGCATTCTTCATTTTAGTTATTTTATTCTTCACTTCTGATTGGTTCTTTGTTATTGTTTTGGTTTTTTTGTTTTGTTTTGTTTTATATTTATTTTATTTTATATTTATTTTATTGTTTGAGAGAAGGTGAAAGAGGTAAATAGAGAAAGAGAATGAAAGAAGGGGCGAGGGCCCAGAGCAGTCTCCATAGTTGTACAACATTAGTTGTGACATGGTTTTATTCTACACAGTTGCGTGTGGAGTTGCACAGGGTGAGAACTGCATTGAGCCTCCTATGTGAGAGGTGAGAATCTTGAATCTTACTCTTCAACTACCTGTTGAAGAATAAAGTTTTCAATTTTGATTAAGTTTAATTTATTAACTTTTCTTTTATATTCAATGTTGTTGTTGTTGTTGTTTTTCTTTTTTGGTCTTATTTAAGAATTATTTGCCTAACCTAAAGTTTTATAGTTTTTTTCTCTATGGTTTATAATAAAAATTTTATAGTTTTGGCACATTTATTTAGGTCTATGATCTATTCTGAACTATTGTGTGAGGTAAAGGTCAATGTTAATTTATTTTAATATGGAGGTAAAATTTTTTAACACAATTTGTTGAAAAAAGAATCCCTAACAAAGTGACTTATTTTGGCACATTTGCCACGCATCAGTTGTTAATATATGTGAGAATTTATTTCTGGACTTCCTGCTTCATCGATGTATATGTCATTTTGCCTATACCTTGATGTCTTACTTTAACTGTAGAGTAGTTATTGAAATCAGATAGTGTGAGTCTCTTAACTTTGTTCTTTATTTTCTAAATTAGTTTGTCTGTTCTGGTTCCCTTGGATTTCCATATGAATTTTAGTATTAGCTTGTCAATTTTTATAAAGATTTGCATATGTTTGTCTTCTTTAATTTGTTCCAGCAATATCCTACAGTTTTCAGCAAATACAACTTAAACATATTTTGATAAATGTGTTCCTATTTAGTTCATGTTTGATGCTAATCTAAGTATATTTTTAAAATTTTTAAATTCTGATTATTTGTGGCTAATATGTAAACATAATTGATTTGTATATATTGACTTAGTATCTAATAATCCTACTAAACTTTATGCTTTCTATAAGTCTTTTTCAAAATTCCTTAAGAATTTTTTTACATCTGCCCTTTGTGAATAAAGACAGTTTGAATTCTTTCCAACATGTATGTATATATGTATGTATGTATGTATGTATGTATGCATGCATGCATATATTTTCTTGCTCTGTTGCTCTGGCCATAATTTGGAGCAAAATGTTGAATGAAAATAATTTAGAGCAGATATCCTTGCCTTATTCTTTATATAAGAAGGAAAGCATTCAGTCTGTAACCATTAAGTATAATAGTAACTGTACATTATTTGTAGATTGCCTTTATTGATTGAGAAAGTTTTCTTTTATTGCTAATTTGCTGAAAAATTTTTATCATGAATAAATGTTAAGTTTTATCAACTTTATTATATGAATCTTTTGGGCTGTTTAGATGTGTTTTCTTCTTAAGACTTAAAAAAATACTTATGTTACTGTTTCAGAGAAGGTGAGAGAGAGAGAGAATGAGAGAGAGAGAGAGAGAGAATGGGGAGGAGGGGCTGTCCCAGAGCAGTGTTCATAGTTGTACATAATCAGTTATGATATGATTTCATTCCACATAGGTGGATCTGGGGCAGTGCAGGGTGGGAAATGAACCAGGAGCCTCCTGCATGGGAACCTTCACCACCATGTCATCCCAGCAGCTACCAGTTGTGCTGCAGTTCAGCACATTGGTTTGCATGGAATGGGGCCTAGAATCAAACCCCAGACCTCACAATTGCTAGGCAAGCACTCAACCACTGAGCAGTTCCAGCATCTTATTTTTAAGGCCTTTAATGTGGAGAATTACATTGATTAATTTCCAAATATTTAACCCACCTTTTATTAATAATTTTTGCATATGTGTTCGTGAGGAATACAGTTCTGTTGTTTTCCTATAATTTCTTTGGTTTTGGTATCAAGGCAATGCTGGTCTCATCAATGAGTTGGGAAGGGTTCCCTCCTATTGTATTTTATAGAAAAGTTTGTATATAATTTGCACTAGTTCTTATTTAAATGTTTTAAATAATTTGCTAATAAAGCCATTTATCTGTGCCTAGTTTTTTTTGAGGGGGGGTTAAAAATCATGAATTCAATATTTTTAATAGATATAAGGTTAGCTATTTATTTTGTGTTCAAATTTGATAATTTGTATTTTTGTAGAAATCTATCAATTCTATCAAGTAGGTTTTTTTCATAAAATTATTCATAGTTTTCACTTATCAAATTTTTAACATATGTAGGATCTATAGTGATATCCTTCATTATGGTCCAGATATGTGTAATTTGTATTTTCTCCCTGTTCTTCCTTATCAGCTTGCTAGAGGTTTATCTAGTTCTTTAATTTTTAGAAGTGGTTTTTGATTCATTTGTGTTACCTACTTTATTTTGTTCTGTGTTTCATTGATTTATGCTCTTATCTTTTAAATATGTTCTTTCTGCTTACTTTGGGTTTAACTTGCTTCACTTTACCTAGTTTCTTAATATAAAAGTATAAATAATTAACTTGAGATTTTTTTTCTTTTCTAATATAGGCATTTGATACTGTAAAATCTTTTATAAGCACTGTTTTAGCTACATCCTACCAATTATTTTATGTATGCATTTTCCTGATGTTTAAATTTTTTTGAATTTCCTTTTAATTTCTTCATTGAGCCATGAATTATTTTAAAATGTGTCATTTACTTTTCAAATATTTGAGAATTGTCAATGTACATTTTTATGATTGACTTTTAACTTAATTATATTTTAATCAGATAATATATGTATTAAATCCTTTAAAATTTATCAATGCTTTTTTTATAACCAAGGATATGGTCTATATTTGTATATGTTCTGGGTGTACTTGAAAATAATGTCTGTTACTTACAGTGTTCAATAAATGTCAAGTTGATTGATTGTGTTGTTCAAGTCTATACTCATACTGATTTTCTGCCTACCTTTTCTATCAATCATTGATAGAAATTTTGAATTCTCTAACAATAAACTTTTGAATTTGTCTTATTTTTCCTTTTAGTTCTATTAAGTATTGGCTTACTATATTTCAAATTTTTGTCAGTAAGAACATACACTTTTAAGATTGTTATGTCTGTTTGACAAAGTGACATCCTTATCATTGTGATAAGATCTCTATCCCTGGTAATATTGTTTGCTTTAGAATCCATATTGTCTTTCATTAATACAGCCACTCTATCTTTTCTTTCATTCGTGTTTATATGGGATATCTGTTTCTATTCTTTTATTTTTAGCATTTTTAAAAATTAAAATAGGTTTAATGTAGGCAGGTTAAAACTAGATCTTTCTCGTTTATTCTCTGGGAGTCTCTACCTTTGTTGAAATTTTGAAAAGACATTTAACGTGATTGTATCAATATGACTGTGTTTAAAAAGATATCATCTTGCTACATCTTTTCTATTTGTACTATCTAGTTCTTTGAATACTTTTATAATTTTTTATCATTTGCTTATTATTTGTATGTGCATATATATATATATTATTGTTAAATTTATTGGGGTGACATTGATTGATAACAATTACATTGTTTCCAGGTATACAATTCTACGTGACATTGTCTATACATTGCATTATGTGCTCACCACTCAGAATCAGCTCTCTTTCCATCACCATGTATTTGATGCCCCTTCTCTACTCCTCACCCCCAATTCTCCTACCCACCTTCCCCCTTATCCCAGATCACCATTAAACTGTTGACTGTATCCATGAGTTTTTGTTTCTTTGTTAATTTCAGTTTTATATTCCACCTGTAACTGAGTTTGTATGTTTCTTGATTCTTTCAATCTGACTTATTTCACTTAATGTTTTCAAGGTCTGTCCATGTTGTCACAAATTGCTATATTACATCTTTTCTTGCTGCTCAGTAGTATTCCACTATATAAATGTACCACAACTTCTTTATCCAGTCATCTATCAAAGAACACTTCGGTTGTTTACATGACTTGGCCACTGTGAACAGTGCTGCAATGAACATTGGGGTACGTATATCTTTGTGGATTAAGGTTTTCTAATTTTTTTGGTAGATACCCAGAAGAGAGATTGCTGGGTCATGTGGCAATTCCATTCCTAGTTTTATGAAGAATCTCCATACTGCTTTCCATAGTGGTTGTACGGTACCTATTTACATTCCCTCCAGCAGTGTATGAAGGCTCCTTTTTCTCCAAAGACTCCCCAGCACTTGTTATTCCTTGTCTTGTTGATTACAGCCATTCTGACAGGTGTGAGGTTGTATATCATTGTGGGTTTAATTTGCATTTCCCTAATTGCTAGTGATGTTGAGCATATTTTCATGTATCTATTGGCTGTTTGTATGTCTTCCGGGGAGAAGTATTTGTTTAGGTCTTCTGCCCATTTTTAAATTGGGTCGTTTGTTTTTTGTTGTTGAGTTATATGAGTTCTTTATATATTTTAGATATTATCCTCTTATCAGAGACCTTATATGCAAATATTTTCTACCATTCCATTGGTTTTCTTTTTACTTTGTTGACAGTGTCCTTTGCTGTGTAGAAGCTTTTTAGTTTGATATAGTTCCATTTATTTATTTTTGCTTTTACCTCCCTTGCATTTGAGGTCAAGTTTATGAAGTGCTCTCTGAGCCCAAGTTCTGTAATTTTAGTATCGATGCTTTCTTCTATGCACTTTATTGTTTCAGGTCTAATGTGGAGGTCTTTAATCCACTTTGATTTAATTTTGGTATATGGTGACAGTTCACAGTCCAGATTTATTCTTTTGCATGTGGTTTTCCAATTTTCCCAGCACCATTTACTGAAGAGGCTTTCTTTTCTCCAATGTATATATTTTTTTGCTCTTTTGTCAAAGATTATCTGTCCATATATTTGAGGGTTTATTTCTGGGTTTTAGATTCTGTTCCATTGGTCTGTGTGTATGTTTCTCTGCCAATACCAAGCTGGGGTTTTTGTTTGTTTGTTCGTTTTTGTTTTTTGTTTGTTTGTTTTTGTGTTTGTGTTTTAACTGAACTGGGGTCCTCACCGCATTCGGGAAGCACACCCCAGTTCAGCATGTGGGTCTGCTTGGGCCGAGCCGGGATTCAATCCTCGGTCCTCAGGGCTTCAAAGCGAGAGCTTAACCCACTGAGCCATCCTGGCTTTCCCAACCAAGCTGTTTTGATTATTGATGCTTTGTAGTGTAGACTGAAGTCAGGGAGCATGATGCCTGCAGCCTTAGTATTTTTTTTTCTGGAGGATTGCTTTGGTGATTTGGGGCCTTTTGTGCTTCCATATGAACCTGATAATTTTAAAAAATCTATTTCTCAAAAGAATGTCTGTGGGATTTTGATGGGAATTGCATTAAATCTGTATATTGCTTTGGGTAATATGACCATTTTAACTATATGGATTCTTCCAATCCAAGAACATGGAATATCTTTCCATTTCTTTGTATCTTCTTCAGTTTCTTTTAATAGTGTCTTATAGTTTTCTGTGTATAAGTTCTTCATGTTCTGTGTTAAGTTTATTCTTAAGAATAAAAAGAATAAAATATGTTTTTATTCTTTTGTTTTGATCGCAAATGTTTTTTCTCATTTCTTTTTTGAAGTTTCATTGTTTGTATATAAAAACACTGTGGATTTTTGTACATTGATTTTTATATCCTGCAACTTTATTGTATTCATTTATTATTTCTAACAGTTTTCTGGTGGAGTCCTTAGGGTTTTCTATATAAAGGATCATGTTGTATACAAAAAGTGACAGTATAACTTCTTCATTCCCAATTTAGATGCATTTTAGTTCTTTTTCCTGCCTAATGGCTCTGGCTAGAACTTCCAGCACTATGTTGAATAGTTGTGGTAATGGGGGACATTCTTGTCTCATTCCTAATTTTAGAAGAAAAGGTTTCAGTTTCTCCCCATTCCGTATGACAGTCACTGAGAGTTTGTCATATATGGCCTTCATTATGTTGACATACTTTCCTTCCATACCAATTTTATTAAGTGTTTTGATCATAAATGGATGTTGTATCTCATTGAATGCTTTTTCTGAATCAATTGATAAAATTATATGGTTTTTATCTTTTACTTTGTTTATGTGTTGTATCACATTGCTCGATTTGTGTATGTTGAACCATTCTTGTGCTCCTGGGTAGAATTCCACTCGATCATGATGTATGATTTTTTAATGCATTGTTATATTCTAATTGGTAGCATTTTGTTTAGGATTTTACATCGGTGTTCACCAGATATATTGGTCTATGGTTTTATTTTTTTGTGACATTCTTGCCAGGCTTTGGTATTAGGCTAATATGGGACTCATAGAATGAGTTGGTAAGTGTCACCTCTTCTTCAATTTTTTGGAAAAGTTTGAGGACGCTAGGTGTTAGTTCCTCTGTGAATGCCTGGTGAAACTCATTAGTGAGGCCCTCTGGTCCTGGACTCTTGCTGTTGGGGAGGTTTTAAATGATAGAATTTTTTTTTAAGATTTATTTTTTATTGTTTTTGACAGAGAGAGAGAGAGAGAGAGAGAGAGAGAGATACAGAGACAGAGAGAAGGGGGAGGGCCACAAACAGTCTCCATAGTTGCACATCATTGGTTTTACACATAGTTTCATTCCACAGGTGGGTGTGGGGCTGCACAGGGCAGGAACTGGTCCAGGGTCTCACCCCAGTGAGAACCAAACTGGGGGCACTCCCCAGTTCAGCATATGGGTCCCCACAGGCCGGGATTTGATCCTCGGTCCCCGGAGCTGCAAAGTGAGTGCTTAACCCACTGAGCCATCCCGGCTTGTTGGGGAGGTTTTAGATGATTGTTTCAATTTTCTTACTGTTAATATGTCTGTTTAGGTTATCCAGTTCTTCTGGATTCAGTCTAGGTAGACTATATGTTTCTAAAAACTTGTCCATTTCTTCTAGGTTGCAAAATTTGGTGGCATATACGTAGCTCTTCATGGTATTCCTGTATGATCCTTTGTATTTCTGTGGCATCAGTTGTAATTTCCCCTCTTTCATTTCTAATTCTGATTATTTGTGTTTTTTCTCTTTTTCCCTTGGTGAGCCTAGCCTGAAGTTTGTCAATTTTATTAATTTTTTCAAAGAACCAGCTTATTGATTGCATTAATTTTTTCTATTGTTTTTCTATTCTCTATTTCATTTAGCTCTGTTTTTAATTTATATTATTTCCTTCTGCTGGCTCTGTTTTTTTTTTGTTTTTTCTTCTAGTTTTTAAAGATTTGATATTAAGTTGTTTACTTGTGATTTTTCTTGTTTCTTTAGACAAGCCTGTAGTGATATAAATTCCCTTCTCATTACTGCTTTTGCTGCATTCCAATAATTTTGGTATGTTGTGTTTTCATTGTCATTTGTTTTTATGTATTTTTTAATCTCCTTTTTAATTTCTGTTTTGATCCAGTCATTTAAAAAAAATAACATGTTGTTTATTCTCCATGTATACATGCTTTTTTTCTGCTTTCTTTTTGTAGCTGATCTCCAATTTCAAAGCTTTGTGATCGGAGAATATACTTGGTATAATTTCAATCTTTTTAAATTTGCTGAGGCTGGCTTTGTGTCCCAGCATGTGGTTTATCCTTGAGAAAATTTTATGTGCACCAGAAAATAATGTATATGCTTGTGTTGTAGGATGAAGTGTCCTGTAGATGTCAATTATGTCCAATTTCTATAATGTATCATTTAAAGCTGATATTTCCTTATTTATTTTCTGTTTGGATGATCTGTCCATGTCTGTCAATGGGGTGTTTAAGTCCCCTACTATAATTGTGTTTTTATCAGTTTCTTCTTTTAGATCTGTTAGTAGTTGTTTCTAAATGTTGGTGCTTCTCAGTTGGGGGCATATATGTTAATAAGTATAATATCTTCTTGTTGTATTGTCCCCTTTATGATAATGAAATGTCCACCTTTGTCTCTTATTATCTTTTTGATCCTGAAGTCTGTTTTGTCAGATATAATTATGGCTATACCTGCTTTTCTCTGGAGTATTTTTTTCTACCCTTTCACCTTGAGTCTGTGGCTGAGGTGTGTTTCTTGTAGACAGCATAAGATTGGTTTTGTTCTTTAATCCAGTTTGCTACTCTGTGTCTTTTTATTGGTGAGTTCAGTCCATTTATATTTAGGATGATGATTGATATATGAGGATTTCCTATAGCCATTTTATCTTTTATTTTCTGGTAACTTTTTTTTTAATACCTCTTTTATTTTTTCTTCCCATTGTGTATTTTAGTTTGATGGTGTTTATGACTGTTTTTTTTCTGTTTTCTCTTCTTTTTTTTTTTTTTATGTGTTTCAGTTCTAAGTTTTTTTTTTCTGTGGTTACCATGAACTTTATATAAAAGAAAGTTTCATATGTTCAGTGGTTCCTTTTCTTAAGGATTTTTCTTATCTCCATTCTCTTTGGAACTTAAACCTTTACTTCCTCATCTTTTACATTTTTTGTTGTACCAGATTATCCCTATTTACTTTACTTTTTGTTTCAGATTCAATCACCTCCTTCAGTATTCTTGAAATGCAGGCTTTGTGCTGGAGAATTCCTTCAGTTTTTGTAAGTCTGTAAAGGTCTTTATTCCTCCTTCATATCTAAAGGATAACTTTGCTGGGTACAGGATTCTTGGCTGGTAATTTTTCTCCTTTAATATTTTGAATACTCTGTTCTATTTCCTTCTGACTTGTAGAGTTTCTGTTGAGAAATCTGATGAAAGTTTGATGGGCTTTCCTTTATAGGTTATGGTGTTCTTTTTTCTGGCTGCCTTGAGGATTTTTTCTTTGTTTTTGACCTTTGATTTCTTCAGTGTAGTGTGCCTTGGAGAGGGTCTGTTAGGATTCAAGTAGCTAGGGGTCCTGTTTTCTTCTTGGATTTGAATTTCCAGTTCTTAACATAGATTTGGGAAGGTCTCATCTATTATTTGTCTGAGTAAATTCTCTGTGCCCATCAATCTTCTGCTCCCTTCAGTATACCTATTATTCTTAAATTATTTTTTCTTATGGAGTCAGATAGTTTCTGTAGATATCTTTCATTTCTTTTATCTTTTAGATCTCTCCCTTCTTCCTTTTGTGACATTTCCAAACTTTTGGTCTTTGATTTCACTAATTCTTTCCTCCATCTGGTCAGCTCTGCCTCCTATGCTAGTTATTTCATTTTTCATTTCTTTTATTGTGTTGTTTATCTCCAGAATTTCTATTTGCTTCTTTTTTATAGATTCAATTTTTTTCCCCAAGATCACTTAGCTTTTTCTGTGTACTCTGCCAGTTTTGTTTGATATCTTTGAGTGTTTTCATAATTGCAGTGTTGAAATCTCTGTTATTTAGCTTACATGTTTCCATATCTTCATGTTCCTTTTCTGGAGATTTTTCTCTTTTATTCTGAGCTCCTTTGTTCAAAGGGGTATTCATTGCTGTTGGAGCATTTTGTCTCCTGGACATGAGGACTTTTCCCGTGGTAGATGTAAAAGTATCTTTCTTTTACTTCCTAGCTGGTGTTAGTGTCTTATAATATTTTCTCTTGTTTATTTGGTTTTCTCACAGTGGGAGACTTCCTAGAAGGTAGACTTCTCTTTTACTCAGTCACCCTGGTCTCTGTATGCCTCCTCTTTGGGAAGGTATATTGGGTGATGCTATTCTATGCCTCCAAGATTTCACTGCTGTCAGAAGCTGCCACAGCTAGAGCCTTCTGCTGGCTTCAGTGAAAAAGGTGGGGGCAGGGCTCATTGTGAAAGGTGCCAGTCTGATTGCATCACAGGGTAATGGCGGCTTACCAGCAGCAGTTCACTGAAGGGAGGCTGTGAGTGAGGCCTATGGGGCAAGCCCTGGGATATAGTAAGGGGAAGCAGTCAGGCTCTGTGTCCAAGGCCACGCAGTGCTCCAGTTGGGGCCCCACCTCACCAAGGGCTATTCCGTGTTAAGCCACCAGCACACTCCCGGTGCCAGCAGTCCAGCCATGGAACACCCACCTCCAGCTTCAGTTGCTGGCCTCATGCTCTGTGGGCCCCCAACTCCAGCTGCCCTACCCAAGTGCTGGCAGCCAGATCTTCACTCTGGTCACCTGTATCAATCTCTGGCTGCTGCTGGTGCCTTGTTCTGGCCTCCTGCACCACTCGCTGCCCTTGCCATGCATGGCTGCTCCCCCTGCTCTCCCACAGGGGCTTCTAGTCCTCCAACCCACCCAGAGTCATTCTGCCCCTGGACCTGAGCCCCCACATTCCCACCTCAGTCATTCTCTCCTCTGCTGGACTCAGGTCAGGCTCTGTCTCAGTCACTGGGTTGGTCTCTGGGTCATGTCTTCGCACTGCTCCCTTTCTTCTTCTCTCACCTGCCTCTGTTTCTCCAGCTTTAACTATTTTCTTGTGATGAGTAGGTTCTAGAGTGTGCTGAAGCATAATTAGCTCAAACTCTTGTCAGAAAAGTATTGAGCTTAGAGTAAATTTTTGTAGCAATGGAGACAGAATTATAAAACTTAAGAGCTAGAAAGTCTAAACCTCCTGATTTATTACAAAACAGAGTCCAAGGTAAGTTAAGTGACTTATCCAGGTGTAAACAGCCATCAGTAGCCAAACCAAAATGAAAATCCATGTCTCCTGGGTCCCTCTCAAGGATTTCTGCTAGAAGCATTGTTTCCAGGTGACCTTTTGAAGGAGCTATCCATTTTGCTTCTGCAGAGAAGTTTATGTGAGCATGTATGGTGGTCACAACACTGTCTTCTCCAAATAAGTACTAAGAAAGAGAAAAGACTGGCAACACAGGTTAGACTCCTCTCCTGAGGGCCCTTGGGTACCATGCATGTGCTTACTGTGTGAGCACTTCTCATACTGCTACTTGCTTTTTCAAAAAGTCTTCTTTCTGGCAAGTGAGAAATGGTTTACTGGGCACAGAGGTGGCAAAAAAGTTCACCCTGCTGTGCAAACTTCATTATCAACTTCACAGGCTCTCTGGATAGTGCCTCAGAGGTTCAGGGTTACAGCCTTACTGGGCTAGAGGAATCATCCCCAGGTTGACTTGAATCCTTTCCAGGAGCAGGCAACTGCCAGTATTTCAGAAGATTGCCTTTGTCAGGGCTGTCAGGCAAGTCACTTTCAGGCCATTTTATAACATGTAAAATTGCCATTTTGTATGCCTTAATGGTACCCAAGGAAATCTGTAAGACTAGCATCATCAACGGGACACCACCAAAGAAAGTCAAAATTACAATGCACCTACTTTGGGGCCTTACGAATTAGCTTTCAAATATCATCCCTTACAATTTTCAGACTTCAGGCACTAAATAAAAAACAAGGGGAAGCCAGGATGGCTCAGTGGGTTAAGCGCTCACTTTGCAGCCCCGGGGACTGAGGATCGAATCCCGGCCCCGGCCTGTGTGAACCCATATGCTGAACTGGGGAGTGCCCCCAGTTCAGTTCTCACCGGGGTGAGACCCCAGTCCAGTTCCTGCACTGTGCAGCCCTGCGCCCACCTGTGGAATGAAACTATGTGGAAAAACCAATGATGTGCAACTATGAAGACTGTTCTGGGCCCTCCCCCTTCTCTCTGTCTCTGTATCTCTCTGTCTGTCAAAAACAAAAATAAATCTTTAAAAACAAATGTTCACCTCACCTTTTAGTTTGGTTGAGGGGACTCCCATTTATGGTTTTCCTATTGTATTCTCTACTACACAAATAGAGCCCAATCTAGAATTCGCACTACTAGAATTGTGCACTACTTAGGGATTCTCTGGTTGGGTTTTAGTTGTTTAAATTGTTGTCTTTCCAGGAGAGGTTTCAAGAGCTCCTCTCACGCCACCATCTTGATGATGTCTTTACTTGTATATTTTGTTACTGGTTTTTAGTAGTTGTTTTAGGGTTTATTATATTTAACTCATACTTAACATTTTACATCACTACACATCAGAGTACCACCCATACAAAGGTATACTTTTATTTAACTCCCTCTTGACAATATTACAAATATAATACTTTTGTCATGTAATATTAATAAATTTCATTATAGTTCTTGTTATTATTGTTATTTTGAATAATCAGTTGTCTTTTTGAGGAATTAAAAAAAGGACAAACATGACTTTTATATTTACCTATGTATTTACTATTCCCCAAAAATTTCTTTTGTATAGATTTAAATTTCCATCTGATATCATTTGCTTATGCCTGAAGGACATCCTTTAGTATTTCTCATAGTGCTGGTCTCCTTGTGGTGATTCATTTCTGCTTGTTTATGTCAGAAAAAAAATACCTTTATTTTGTCTTTGATTTTGAAGAATTTACTTGGTATAGAATTCTTGGTTGACAGTTATTTAAAAAATTTGTTGCATTATCTTCTTACTTTCATATCCTGTAATGTGAAGTCTACTTTCACTGTCATCTTTGTTCTTCTGGCCGCATTAAAGATTTTTTCTTTATCATTTGTTTTTGGAAATTTGTTTTTTTATGGCCTGCTGAGGATTTCTTTATGTTTCTTCTGCTTGAAGTGTCTTGACTATCTTGGATCTGTATGTGTGTGGCTTTCTTCAAATTTAGAAAAAATTTTGTCATTTTTCAAATATATTTTCTTCCCCACCCTAAAATTTTTTTCAGGGGCTCCAATCACATATTAGAATGTGTAATATAGCCCCACATAGATTGATGTTCTATACATTATTTAAGTATATTTAATTTCTGTTTCATTGTGAATAGTTTCTATTGCTATGTGTTCTGGTTCACCAACTTTTTCTTTTACAGTCCAACGTGATGTTAATCTTACATTTATATACTGTATTTTTCATCTATAAAAATTAGTTTGGAATTTTTTTGTATCTTTCATTTATCTGTTTTAACACCTTTGTTAATTCTATCATCTATATCATTTCTGGGTCCATTTCTATTGATTGTTTGTTTCTCTGGTTATGGGGCATATAATCTTGTTTCTTTGCACAACTGGTAATTTTTTATTGGATAAAGAATTCTGAATTTCACATGGTTGGGTGTTGATGTTATTTTTTAAAATATTCTTTTAAATATTTTTGAGATTTGTTTTGGAATCTAGTTATTTACAACCAGTTTGATCCTCTTAAAAATTGCTTTTTAACGTTGTTAAAGTAGGTCCAGAAAAACCTTTAAGTACAGGATAAACATGACTCTACCATTAAAGACATACCCTGCTGAAGACGACATCTTTGCCCTGTGTATTAGGAGGTATTTCCATTCAGGGCTGTAGGTACTAGAAGTAGCACACTGGCTTTCTGTGAGCTCCAGATTCTTCTGTCTTCTGCCTTCTCTTTTCCTATGCTACTTCTGTGATATTCTGGCCAAATATGTATGTAATATGTATGTATGTAAATGTAAATGTAAAGGCTCTTATTTGAAAAATTGTAAAATTTGAATATATTCAAATTGTAAAACTTGAATATATTACTATAAATCTGTGGGTTTGATAATAATAATATAATAATGTTAAATTACCTGATTTTGATAATTGTGCTATGGTTGAGTAGGTGAATATTCTTGTTTTTAGGAAATTCATGCTGAAACATTTAGGAGTGGGGAGCATGATATATGCAACTTTTCCCCTAAATAATGTAATAAATTACACACATGCACATAAACACAGGTGCACATATATAGCATGAGTAAGCAAATGGTAAAGCAAATTAAAAAAATATAAATAATTGTGGATCTGAAAGAGGAATATACAAAAATTCTTTGTATCATCCTTGTTACTTTTCTGAAAAGTTAAAATTGTAAGACAAAAATAGTAATAAAAGTAAATTGGCTCAGACACAGAATTTTTTTTTTTTTTTTTACTGCTGGTGTACCTTTCTTACCCTCTTGGGAGAGTTATGAGTTTGATATAAAGATAGAGAAAGTGGAATGATTTGTCATTTCCTCCTGATAGCTCCCCCTTTCCAAATTAAATTCAGGCCACAAACCAGCAGCTCTCAGATGCTGGGACTGATATGATAGTATCTTATCTTTGTCAGTCAAGGAGACAGTTTGCTACATGCCTACATGTCACTCACCATTACCAATGGCATGAAACTGACACCAAAAAAGAAGAGGGCATTAGAAATAGCAACCTTTTTTTCTTGAGTCATTCATCATAAGCTTTAGTAGCAAAATGTTCCCAAACTCTGAGTGTAGCCTCATGAAACCAGAGCTGACTTCTTGCTAAATTCCAGTATTAGTCACAGTTCTGTGGTTATGGTGCTTTTTTGTTTTTTGTTTAATAAAAAAGTTCTCATGACTGTAACAATTTATTTTGGGTGGAGGCAGTAAAGGTTGGGGCAAGGGGAGAAAAAGAGGGAAAGATTGTTTGTTGTACTCCATGCAGGTGACCACAGAAATCACTAGAGGGGAAGAAAATCTCTCAGTAAGTGGTGGTAGTTGCCAAACTTACTCAAGCAGGAACAATCTGGGCAGTGTTACAAGTGAATAAAAACTTTTCAGTGAGAGTGTGTGTGGGTCCAGTCGGGGGGACAGGGGCACCATATAAAAGGTAAAACAACTCACCGTGAGCTGCTCACAGCTTCACTTATCTAATCCTGGTTATAGATAACCTCTTGTCTTTGCTTGTTAATAGCAAAGAATGCATGATCCCTATGTGTTGTCCAGATGATTAATGGGATTGTTGCTTCAAGGATAAATGATGCTTCCTTCCAAGCATCCTTGGCATCAAATATCACCTGCTCAGTTACCAAGGAGTGTTATCTTACAATCAGTAGATGAAGTTGGGGTGAACCGAGTGAGCGTCCTGGACTAATGATACTGTTTAACAAGGCAGGAAGCTGAGCTGCAGAAGGGATGCTGGAGTGTCATATGTTTTATTTTTTTGGTCAGTTTGAATATGACCTGCATCAGAATCACAGATTGTTACTATCTGCAGATCATTCCATGAAAATTGTCCTCCCTAACATATCAGCTTTTTGGTAAGGAATATACTTAACAGTTTCAGAGAAGTTCATAGGGTAATTATCCACAGGATTTGACCTAACTAAAATTACTCTTTCATGTTATGCTCCATGTTCCAGTTGTCCTTAGTGGGATTCTTGACTCATTCATCCTTTCAGTTAGAGTTAGTATTATTATGAGCTATAACTTGAGATTTAAAATTGAGCTTTGTAGAAGTGAAGGTTTAAAGAGAAGTGGTCAAGTACTGACCTAGGTGACTTAACATGATTCAATAGTCTCTTGTCAATCTACAAACCTTCTATAGTATTATTGTCCCTGTTTAAGAGATGAAGAATCTGAGACAGGTCTCCAAAAGATAAGCAATTTACCTCAGGCAAAGAGGTAATATGTTGATTCAAGACCAGCTTTGCATGAATCAATGAGTATGTCGCCCAGTGTGGAGGCACAAATATTCTGTCCTAGCTCTATTCTTCCCTCAAAAAAACTGTCTCTAAATCTCAGTTTTTCTTCATTTATTACATATATCTTGAATACTCTATGTTAGGCACTGGGACAAATTTTGGGGATACAATACTAATGAAACTTAATGTGATTGCTGCTTTCAAAAAAACCTCACAATATAGTGGGAGGCATCAAAATAAACAAACACATAAAATGTAATTACAGAGTTTGGTAAATTTTATGAAAGGAAAAATGCATGATGAAATGACAAAAAATACATGTGTAGGGAGGTGGTCTCTTTTGTAATTTAGTTAGACAGTCTCTCTGAGCTAATGACATTGAGACCTGAGACTCTAAGGATGGGAAGGAGAAAGCCATATAAAGCCCTAAGCTATACGAATTCCCCACCAAAAGAGCAACATGCTAGGCAAGGAAGAGACAGACAATTCATTGAACCAAAATGAGACTGGTTGGGTAAGCACAGAAAGAGGCAGAGAAAGGTACAAGATAGTAACATGCTCCTAGAATCAATGTGCGGGATTTCCCCCCTCTCATGTCCAAACAACTCTCTGTGACATCAGCTGAGTGTCTCACAATTCAACCTGGTTCTGACACTATCTACCTGAAAATAAGCATTGGATTCCATAGGATAAGTGTTTAGTCCTATAAGATTGTGAACACTCAACTTCAGGCATCTGTAGGAAAACCAGGTTGTTACTTGTGCTTCTGATTCACTGGGCTATAGATATGAGGAGGTTCCAACAACCCTGTCCTTGAGATTGATTAATTTGCTAGAGCAGCTAGCAGAACTAGGAAACCAGCTTACTTCCTAGATCACTGGTTTATTAAAAAAGGATATAAGTCAGTAACAGCCCCATGGAGGAGATGACAGGGCAAAGTATGGGGAAAGAGCATTGAGTTTGCATGTCCTCTCCAGAGTGCCACTTTCCTCAGATCTCCACATGTTCACCAACCAGAAGCTCTCCAAACCCTATCCTTTTGGGTTTTTATAGGGGTTTCATTAGCTAGGAATAATTAATTAAATCATTGGCCATTGGAGATAGAAATCAATCTCCAGTCCCTCTCCCCTATGGGAAGGTCGGAAATTGGAACTAAAAATTCCAACCCTCTAATTACATGGTTGGTTTCCTGGCAACCAGCCCCTATCCCTAGGTGCCTTCTGAAAATCACCTCATTAACATAACAAAACACAAATTCCAAGCATTTTAAGAGCTGTGTGCCAGAAACAAGAACAAAGAATAAATATATATTTCTTGTTATAAATCACAGTATCATGGTTGGGATTCAACTCTGAGGCTGAGCAAGTTCACAGAGGTCCTTACAGGATTTTATTGCACTCCAAGCGCATTAGGCAGGCACTAGTGATCATGGCACCCAAAACTCCAGTGTGTCCCAAGGTTTTAGTGCTTTACTGTCAGCAGATCATCAGTCTTGCTTTGTGTTGGTTTTGACTTTCAGTTGCACCTTCTCTCACTGATTTTAAGGACAACTCACTGTTAGTTTAGTACAGAGGTCCCATATAACCATCTTTGTTCCTTCCTAAGCAGTATCCAATCACCAATAACTGTATCCTTAAATGTTTCTACAACTTTTGATTTGATTTCAATTCCTGTAGAGTGTCATGGTGACACCAGAGTGAAGAGGATGAGTTAGAAAGCAGGTTGTTTTTGCTTGCTTGCTTGCTTTATTTATTTATTTATTTATTTATTTATTTATGATACAAATCTTTGTTATATGGACCATAAAGTTTCAGACCTCCATGTATTTTGCATATATTTTGCATGCTTTTTCTTCTTTCTAGAATACCATTTTCTAAACTTTTTGTCATTCTTCAAAACTGTCTTTTATTAACTCGTTTATTTGAGAAAGAATTACTCCATCTAGCTAATGCTGTTCTTTTTATGTACCTGTATTAATTCTCTTATGAAATTTTCATTATTTACACACATGGTTTATGTCCTCTAATAATGTCTAGTTCATTGAGGCTATTACCTTGTCTCATTCATCTTTGCATCCTCAGCATTTAGCTCAGTGCTGGTACCAAGTATACTTTCAATAAATGCTAAATGAGTGAATGTCTAGTAAAAGTTCATGCTCAGCCCTTAACTCAGGATTGTGATGTGTGGTCTTAAGGAAGGCATTTACCTTCTTGGGGGCCTCACTGAATAATATAATTTATAATGCTGCATTTTAGTGGATTAGATACTTAATAATATTAGTAATTATTGAGTACTTGCCTTGATTACATATTGACTCTGTACAAGCTCTATATTAGGTACTTTATACACATTATCTTAATTGATCTTCATGTCAACTCCATGAATTAGTTGTAGATATTATTCTCATTTAGCAGATAGAAAACAGATCCAGGGATGAAAACAGATTTGTGCAATGTCACACAAGCTAGTAGAGAATAGAACGGATTCAAACTGAGTCTATTAGACTCCAAGGCTCTTAACTGGTCAGCTGAATTGCTTTCAACTCAGATTCATGAATAAAGGTGACTCTGATGAGGTCTCCTCTTCACCCTTTTCTTTCTGACAATGCCCAAGCTATGGCAGGTGGTAATTTTTTATTTGTTTGTTGGCTTGTTTGTTTGTTTTTTATGTTTTTCTTAGTTTATCATGATGATTGAGAAAGTGGAGTCTTTCTCAGGTTGAGGTGAGGCTCATAGCTATGAGTCTTTAACAAGTTGTTCTGAAAAGTGATTCTATAGTGAGCTTTTGGGGAAGGGTGAATTCCACTGTCAGGACTGCTCTACCTGCAAAGAGAATCGTACAAGACTGGCACTGCACTGGGAATGGAAGCTGATCTGAGACTCCAGAGAATCAGGGTGTTTGCGTTGGGGGTAGTGATAGGAGGTAGGTGGAATTGAAGACTTTAGGGTAGAGGGCTCAAGGGCAAAATGCAAGGAATTTTAAGTCCAGACTTTGAAACAAAAATAATTTAATACTGGAACATGATTGTATTTAACAAGTGGAGATTTAACATTGTGCCTCTGCAATGTAATGCTGTGGAACAAGCAAGGCTCAAGTTACAAATCTCACAGAAATAACTGTGGCAGCCCAGGACACAAGATACCCAGGTGGGAGGGATCTATCACCAGAATATGGCCAAGCCAGTCAACACTTGGCCTGCACCATGGCTATGGGTCTGTCTTGGTGGTTTCTGCTATATTAGCTACCTTATGGAGGACACATGCCATAGAGCAGAGAGGATGAACACGATGTCACATACACACATTTTAGTAACATATTGATGACATGAGTTTCTGTAGTTCATAGACTAGGGCTGAGGGCAGTTGAGCTATGTAGAGTGAAGAGGTGAATAAGGGAAAACAGAACATTCATGTGTGAATGAATGCAGATATTTTCTGTCTTAGAACTCTTGTCCAAAATGACCAGCATGAAATGACCAGCACTGCCATAAGAATCAGGCACAAAACCAAAGGTCTAGTTAGAGGATTAAATGAGTCCTGGAAAGTCTCCCTGTTCATTCTCTTCAGTTTTCCTTTGATCGTCCCCAGGCAGCCAAAGAGCATTCTAAAAGCTCTTTCCTATTTGACTTTTAAATGTCAGCTCCTGCTTCATCTGATTGTCTTAAGGGTCAAAATTTATCTGTCATGCCTTGGTTTAGCAAGCCTTTCACATACATTATTTTCTGGGAATCCTATCCCCATTTTACACATGAAGAAATTGAAGCACAGGAAAACTCAAATGATTTTCCAACTAGTCTTCACAACTTGTTAAAAATTCATAGCTATGAGCCTTATCAATGTGTCACAAGCTAAGTGCTATCATGGTTATGGAAGAATCCAAGTTATTTAACTCCAAATATTTGGTTATTTTTTGTGTGTTTGTGGCCAATATCAACGCCCAGACTTACTTCCCAATCAAGGCCTGTATCATACTCCTTTGTAAAAACAACTCTGCTCCGCTTCTATCATAGAGGATTAGCTGTCTTCAAGCCTCAAAAAATTTTACATTTAATTTGGTATGTGAGAGTTCTAAGTTCATAAGCTGCAGTTATTTAACCTCAAAAGAATGCTTTCAGGGGAAGCTGGGGTGGCTCAGTGGGTTGGGCGCTCACTTTGCAGTGCCGGGGACTGAGGATCGAATCCCGGCCCTGGCCCGTGTGGACCCATATGCTGGGCTGGGGAGCTCCCCCAGTTCAGTTCTCTCTGTGTCTCTGTATCTCTCTCTCTGTCAAAACCAATTAAAATAAATAAATAAATAAATAAATAAATAAATAAAATACCAATTAACAAACAAACAACAAAAAAAGAATGCTTTCATTACGATGACTGTAAAATTTATTGTCCAAATCAGAATCCATATGAGATTAAAATGAGCAATAAAAATAATAAAAACAATATAATTTTGAAATATATATTGATTGAGTAATTAGATATAAATAGTTCTATTCAAAAATAATTTTTATCTTTTACAATATGTTAACTAGACTTAATGTGGTGATCATTTTGCAATATATACAAATATTGAATCATTATGTTGTATACCTGAAATTAGTATAATGTAATATGTCAATTACAACTCAAAAAAGAAAATAAGGTCATCAAGATAGTGGCATGAGGAGTTATTGAAACCTCTCTAGGAAAGAAAAACAAGTTGAACAACTAAAATCCAACCAAAGAATCCCTAAGCAACACATGGCTTCAGCTGAGATACCCACTCATTGCAAGAAAATACCTAAAGCTAGAGAAAGGGAGGCAAATGAGAGAAAAGGAAAGGGAGCAGTGCTGAGACACACCACAGAGCACAACCCAGAAACCTATCCAATGACTAATCCAGAGACTGACAGAGACCAGCAGAGAAGATACTGAGGTCAGAGCATGGGTCAAGGTGCAGAATGACTCTGGATGGGTTGGAGGCCTAGAACAGACAAAGATGGAGGCACAGGTATCAAGAATTGGGGATGGGGCAGAAGGGGGCATGGCTGGCTGTAGTGGGATGCCATGGCAGAAGCACAGGGATAGAAGCCATAGTGTGGCATGGGTGGCTATAGTGCAGTGCAGGAAGCCACAGCATGACATTGATGGCAGCTGGAGAGCAATACAGGTAGCTGGAATATGGGGCCTGCAGAGCATAAGGCTGGCAACCAAAGAAAGAAGTGTGTGGCCGAAGTGCATTCTGGCAACCAGAGTGCCAGTTGCAAGAGTGCACTGGTGGCTGAAGCATGTAGTGGCCCTCAGTGAGGTAGGGCCCCAGCTGGAGCACTGTGTGGCCTTGGGAACAGAACCAGGCTGCTTCTCCTTGCTTCCTCCCAAAAGTTACCCCCCCCCACACACACAGACTCCCATTCCCAAGGTCCACCCAGAGCCTGCATTCAACCCGCTGCTGCATGGAAGCCACCATCACCCTGTGACACAAACAGACCTGTGCCTTTTACAACTCCTCTCCCACCCTTCCCACTGAAGCCAGCAGAGAAATCCATGAAAACTGAAGCACAGATGTGGCAGCTCCTGACTGCAGTGGAATGTCCCAGGCATAGAATACCATTGTCATCATATCCTCTCATAGAGGAGGCACATAGAGACCAAGATGACTGAGTCAAAGAGAAGTCAAACTTCTACTTTTTAGGAAGTCTCCCACTGTGCTAAAACTGAATAACTAGAAAAAAATTTTGTAAGACAATGCAGTAATACCAGCTAGGAAGGGAAAGAAAGATCTCTTCACATATAACAAGGGAAAAGTCCATATGCCCAGGAAGAAAAACACTCCAATAGCAATGAGTTCCTATTGTACAAAGGTGCTCAGAAATGAATGGAAATTTTCCAAAAAAAGAACTTGAAGATGTGGAAATATATGAGTTAAATGACACAAAATTCAAGACTTTAATTCTGATAACAATCAAAGAGATTGAACAAAATTGGCAGAGTATACAGAGAGAGCTAAGTGATCTCAGAAAGGAAATTAATGAATAAAACAAAATACTTTAACAAAGAAATTGAAACTATAAAAAAGAACCAAATAGAAATTACATAGTAAACAACATCATAAAAGAAATGAAAAATGAAATAGATAGTATAGGAAGCAGAGCCTATCAGATGAAGAAAAGAATTGGTGAAATCAAAGACAGAAATTTGGAAATGTCACAGAAGGAAAGAGAGAGAGAGACCTAAGAGTTAAAATAAATGAAAGATCTCTACAAGAAATATCTGACTCCATTAGAAAGAATAACATAAGAATAATAGGAACTTCAGAAGAAGCAAAGGACAAGATGGGCACAAAGAATTTACTCACACAAATAGTAGATGAGAACTTCCCAAATTTATGGCAGGAACTGGAACCTCAAATTCAAGAAGGAGACAGGACCCCTAGCTACATAAATCCTAGCAGACCCTCTCCAAGGGACATTATATTGAAGACTTCAAAGTTCAAAGACAAAGAAAGAATCTTTAAGGCAGCCAGAAAAAAGAACACCATAACCTATAAAGGATAGCCCTTCAGACTATCATCAGATTTCTCAACAGAAACTCTACAAGCCAGGAGGGAGTAAAATAAAAAAATTGAAGAAGAGAAATTAATAGCCCAGAATCATTAACCCAGCAAAGTTATCCTTTAGTTATAAAGGAGGAATAAAGACCTACTCAGACATACAGAAACTTAAGGAATTCTCTAGCACAAGACCAGCATTTCAAGAAATACTGAAGGAGGCTATTGGATCTGAAAGAAAAAGATAAAATAAATAGGAATAAACTGGGACAACAGAAACATAAAAGAGGAGGAAGTAAAGGTTTAAGCTTCCTTATGAAAGTAAGTGGCATCCTTAAGAAAAGGAACCATTGCATATATGAAACTTCCTTTTACATAAAATTCATGGTAACAGCTCAAAAAGAAAGTATAACTGGGACACATAACAAAAAATAAACAAATAAATAAAGAGAGACACAGAGAGAGAGAAAACAATCATAAATGCTATCAAACTAAAATAACTGAGAGAAATAAAAAAGCAAAGAAGCACCCCCCCCAAAATAGACCTACAAGAACACAAAAGATAACAAGACTATAGGAAATCCTCATATATCAATCATCACCCTAAATGCAAATGGACTGAACTCACCAAGACACAGAGTGTCAAAATGGATTACAGAACAAAAACCAACATGATGCTGCCTCCAAGAGACACACCTAAGCCACAGGAACAGACACATACTCAAAGTGAAAGGGTGGAAAATAATACTCCAAGCAAATGGCATCCAGAGAAAAGCAGGTGTAGCCATACTTATATTATCTGACAAAACAGATTTCAGAATAAAAAAGATAAGAAAAGACAAAGATGGACATTTTATAATGATAATATAATAATAAGACATGACACTTATTAATATATATGCCCCAACCAAGAAGCACCACAATTTACAAAGCAACTACTAACAGATATAAAAGGAGAAACTGACAAAAACACAATTATAGTAGGGAACCTAAACATCCACTTGAGAGCCATGGACAGATCATCCAAACAGAAAATAAATAAGGAAACGTCTACTTTAAATGATACACTACAGCAATTGGACATAGTTGACATTTATAGGATACTTCATCCTACAACACATGACTATGTATTCTTTCTCAGTGCACACAGAACATTCTCAAGGATAGACCACATGATGGGACACAAAGCTAGCCTCAGCAAAGTTAAGAAGATTGAAATCATACCAAGTGTATTCTCTGACCACAAAGCTTTGAAATTGAAGATCAACTACAAAAAGAAAGCAGGAAAAACTAGATAGATAGATATTACACAACATGTTATGAAAAATGACTGAATCAAAGAAGAAATAAAAGAAGAGATTAAAAAATCACATAAAAACAAATGACAATGAAAACACAACATACCAAAATTACTGAATACAGCAAAAGCAGTAATAAGAGGGAAATTTATATTACTACAGGCCTATTTCAAGAAACAAGAAAAATCAGAAGAAAATAACCTAATATCACATCTTACAGAACTAGAAATAAAAGAACAAAAAATACCCCAAGTCAGCAGAAGGAAGGAAATAATAAAAAATTAAAGCAGAACTAAAGGAATCAAAAAACAGAAAACAATAGAAAAAGTAATGCAACAAAAAGCTGGTTCTTTGAAAAAATTAAAATTGACAAATTCCTGGGAAGGCTCACCAATAAAGAGAAAAGACACAAATAATTCCAATTAGAAGTTAAAGGGGGAAATTACAGTTGATACCACAGAAATACAAAGGATCATACAAGAATACTATGAAGGGCTATATGCCACCAACTTTTGCAACCTAGAAGTAATGGACAAGCTTCTAGAAACATAGAATCTACCTAGACTGAATCAAGAACTGGACAATCTAAACATACCAATCATGAGTAAGGAAATTGAAACAATCAACCAAAACCTTCCCAAAAGCAACAGTCCAGGACCAGATGGAATTACTAACGAGTTTCATGAGTCATTCAAAAAGGACCTAACACCTGTCCTCCTCATACTTTTCCAAAAAATTAAAGAATAAGCAATACTTTTCAACTCATTCTAAATTTATAAGGCCAACATTACCCTAATACCAAAGCCTGGTAAGGACATCACAAGAAAAAAAACAACTATAGATCAATATCTCTGATGAACACCATTGCAAAAATCCTAAACAAAATACGACCAAATAGACTACAACAATGCATTTAAAAGATTATAATTTTAGTTGATATCAATTAATGTCAGCCCAATAAATTTTAACAACAACAACAACAACAACAAAGCCCACAGGAGACTCTACTGTCAGCTCCTGCCATGCCTCGCCTAGTGTGGACCAAAGCTGTGCCCTCCTTATTACACCTGGGGAGGGGATGTTCAGTCTGCAATGGGGGGAGCACTGTTCTAGTCACCTGCAGGTCTTGTGCCTCTACAAGTCCACTCATCAGGCAGAGGAAGACGACACTCCTAGCAGCAGATTTTAGAAAATAAAACAGCAATGACATGGATCAGGTTGTAGGGGACAGATTGGAGAAGAAGGAAGCTGAGGGGAGGAAATCCCTGTGAAGGTATTGCAATATTTTTGGGGAAAAAAAGAAAGGAAAAAAACCCATATTCAGGTGCCTGTTGTTTTTTTTTTAAACATTCAGTAAAAGAAGTGATGAAGTTATTAGATGGAAAGAAGTCCACAACATATTAAGTGGGAAAAGCCTGCTTAGATTATGAAATTTTAGAGAAAAGGCAAGTGGTTTATAAGACAGTTGTATTAGTTACTACCTTTCTGGGGGAGAGAAAGGGGCTCAAAACTGGGAGGGTAACAAGAGTGATTTTTGCGGGATGTTTGCAATGTTCTATTTATTAGTCCAGGAGTGGGTACATAATATTTGCTTTATAATAATCCATTAAGATATATATTATTGTTGTGTGCACTTTCCTGATTGTTATCTTTCTTAAAAATTGACTTTAAAATAATTTCTATTAAAAAAAAACTATTACCGGTAAATTTTTAAGTTTTCACACAAACAGCATAATAGTTTGAATGTCTGGAAAATTTATTTAGGATTAATGCCCCACTCTAGTTGCTTATTAATTGCTGAAATACAAAATTTTAAACATTTACTTTTTTCGTAATTCATAAAATTTGATTTAATTTTAAGCTGTTACCACTGGGAATCACCTGAAAATAACTTAATGGTTTAATAAAACGTAGTAGACCGTAGAACTGAAGCAGGGGTCCTTGGCTTAAAACCAGTCATTGCATTTTTGATCTTTCTGTTTTGTTTTCATTAAAGATTATTTTTTCCCACTGTATAATTTTGTGTTTGCTTGTTTTTTCTTAAGATTTATTTTATTGTTTGAGAGAAAGGTGGGAAAGAGAGACAGAGGGAGAAGAAAAGGGGGAGGTCCCAGAGCAGTCTCCATAGTCGTACATCATTAGTTGTGACATAGTTTCATTCCACACAGGTTGATGTGGGACTGTGTGGGGTGGGAATGGAACTGGGGCCTCCTGCATGGGAGGTGAGAACCTTCGCCAGCGAGCCATCCTGGTGGTTACCAGTTGCATTGCAATTCAGCATGTGGGTGTTGCACAGGCCAGGACCAGGAGTTGAACCCTGGACCACACGATTGCCAGGCAATTGCTCAACCACTGAGCTATCTCCACACCCCCTATTTTGTGTTTCTTTTTCATTCTAACAGCTGATATAGGTCCACGTCACTGTGTGGTTTATAAGAAGCTTTATCTGAAATGTTTTATTTGATTTGGTTTTTAGCATTTCTCCATGGCAGTGGAGAGAGAATGACTAATCTCTCCAGACCCAATGCTCCTATCTGTGAAGCAAGTGGAATTTGATATTGTCTTATAGCTAGTGGTGAGTACATTTGGGAATGAAACCCAGATATTCTGAATATAAGTGCAAAGCTCTATCCATTACATGGATGTGTCTTTTTAAAAAATATATTCTCCAATTAATTTGCCCTCTACTTATGAGGCCCATGATTTTATTTTTTGGGTTAGTGGCCCTTGTCAGAATCAGAATTTTCCCAGCTCTGTACTAGAGAGCCCGATTGTGATAATTTAAGACCCACTTTGTAGATAAATGAACAATTGCTTAAATAAAAAATTTTGTTTAAATTTTTGAGTTACACATACAAATAAGTGTAGATTGGTGTATCTCTCAGTTGATTTCCACAAGACAAACACACTTTGAAACCAGCACCCAGGTCAAGAAATAGTGTTCACCTGCATTCAATCAGTATCCATATCTCATAGCTAATCACTATTGGCATCACAGATCAATTTTGCCGGTTTTTATATTTGATATAAATGGAACCACAGTTTGCAATTTTGTGCCTGGCCTCCCTAGCTCAGTGTCTGTGTGAGATTCAGCCGTATTGCTATTCATCCTTGCAGAATACTCATTTGCTTTACTCTCTAGTATTTCATTATGTAACTGCATCACAATTTGTCTAGCAACAGGTGATGGGTATTTTGTTAGTTCTTTGTTTTGGGGTTAGTACCACTAGTATATTGGGATCATTCTAGTTCAGACCTTTTGGTAAACAGGTATATACATTCTTGTTGGTTATATAGTTATGGGTGGAATTGATGGGTCTTAGCTTATTAATGTGTTCAGATTTAACAGATATTCTTGAATTTTTTTCCAACATGGTTTATACTACCACATGCCCATCACAGCCACACTAGGAGAGAAAAGGAAGGATGATAATTGTTTGGGTTGAGACAATTAAATCCTCTTTTGGGAAATTTTAACTGACACACTGTTAAATTCACTGGTGGATTGCAGGGATTCTAGAAGCAGACACAATGAGAAAATGGGTCACATAAATGGCAGAACACCAGCTTCCAAAGTCAAGGTGCCAGGGCTTCTCAGGCTTCAGAAATGTTCTCTAAGTCCCTCTCCTGATAATTACAGTGATGCCCCATTTTCCACCTTGTAGGAGGTCTGCACCTCTACAGTAAAACCCAGCAGCTTAATTTGCCTAGATGAACTGAATTTTTGTTCTTTCAACTGATACGTCTTTGGTGTTAAAATGGTAAAAAAAAACACCACACCTGTTAGCTATTGGCTTCTAGAGATTAACAATTTATAGTCACCACGAACATTTTCATTCTAGAAAATTTAAAAAGTAATTAGTTAATACTGCCTACTTTGATAAATACTATAATTTAAGCAAGCATAGAGAACACTACAAACGAAATAATAAAGTGGCCAAGTCTATCAGGAGTGGGTTCCCTCTGAAGTTAATGATGCTTAAGGGTCAGGGTCTGTCCCTCACATAGAACCCTTCCTACACTCTGCAGAGACTCACCTCATCGTGCTTCCCTAAATGTTGCAAAAGTAAGGTATTTTAACCACAAGTAGGGGCTCTCTATTTTGTATTAATTTATTTTTAAAATGTCTCCTTCCCTGAAATTATCTATCCCTTTGGTTCTACAATACATGGATCTGCTCCATTCTGTAGAGTTCAATAAGAAATTCAGAGAGTAGATGACCTTGAGTTGAATCTTGAATTATGAAGAAAGTTTTCTCAGGTGGACAAGGGCAGATGGGCTAAGCCAGAGTGCAAGAACAGTGTGTATTAAGGCAGGCGCCCTCAACCCCCAGGCCATGGACCAGTAGTGGTCCTTGGCCGGTCAGAAATAGGGCCACACAGCAGGAGGTGAATGGCAGGTGCGCAAGCAAACTTCATCTGTACAGCTGCTCCCCATCACTTGCATTACTGCCTGAACTCCACCTCCTGTCAGATCAGCAGCAGCACTAGATTCTCATAGGAACACAAATTCTACTGTGAACTGCGCATGTGAGAATCTAGGCTGCACGCTCCTTATGAGACTCTAAGGCCCGATGATCAGAGGTGGAGTTGCGGTGGTGATGGGGAGCGGCTGCAAATACAGATGAACATTAACAGAGAGGTTTGACTGCACAGAGACCATAATAAATCAATTGCTTGCAGACTCATATCAAAACCCTATCAGTAAGTAGCAAGTGGTAATTAAGCTGCATCTGGTGGCAGGCTTTATACTGACAAGTAAAGTTGATGTACTTCAATTATATAGGTGCATCTGGTGGCAGGCTTTATGTCAGAATCTGACACTTATTTTAATCCGCACATGGCCTGTCCATTACTTTACCACTTACATCCATGTCTCTTTCTCACACTATGCACTTGTCTCAGTCACAGTTTTGCTAAGCCTACATGCTAATCCTAATGAGTAAAAAACAAAAGTCACTGGAGAGCTTTTTTGAAAAGGGGAAAAGACACAATGGTGAGACAGCAGAAAACTCTAAGACTGCCAACAACAACAACAAAAGCTGAATTTAAAAGAAAATACCAAGAGTCCTACTTAAATTACAGGTTCTTGCAAAAGGTGATTCACATTCTCCAAACTTGCTTTGTATAATATGTGGTGATTGGCTACCCAACTAAGCCACAAAACCTTCAAAACTGCTTTGCCATAGGGAGACCATGCACCTGCATTAAAATACAAGCCTTTGGAGTTGTTCAAATGAAAAAAAATGTGGGGATGCCAGGATAGCTCAATGGTTGAGCAATTGCCTTGCAATCATGTGGTCTGGGGTTCAATTCCTGGTTCTGGCGTGTTTGCAACCCCATATGCTGAATTGTGATGCAACTGGTAACCACCAGGATGTCACAGTGGCAAAGATTTTTGCCTCCCACATAGGAGGCCCCCAGCTCAGTTCCCATCCTGCTGGGCCCCACATTTGCCTATGTGATGAAACCATGTCACAACTAATGATGTGCAATGATGGAGACTGTTCTGGGACCTTCCTTCTCCTCTCTCTTTCTCTTTCACCTTCTCTCAAACAATAAAATAAATCTTAAAATAGAAGTGGAGATGCCAGGATGGCTCAGCAGGTTGAGCACTGGTCTTGTAGCTAGCCCTGGAGTCTGTGGTTCCTGCCCTGCGCACCCCT
Source organism: Craseonycteris thonglongyai (assembly GCA_004027555.1). Lineage (NCBI taxonomy): Eukaryota > Metazoa > Chordata > Mammalia > Chiroptera > Craseonycteridae > Craseonycteris > Craseonycteris thonglongyai. Next base: position 4,202 of record PVKE010012470.1, on the reverse strand, counting down.
ATGCAGCCCTGAGCCCACCTGTGGAATGAAACTATGTAGAAAACTAATGACATGTAGCTGTGGAGACTGCTCTGGGCCCTCCCCCTTCTCTCTGTCTCGCTGTCTCTCTCTGTCAAAAACAATAAAAATAAAATCTAAAAAAAAAAAAAAGAGTGAACACAAAGAACAGAAGCAATTACTGAAGGTCACCATGTCATCAAATGTGTCTGCACTGAGAATGTCATTCTTAGTCACTAACTGCACTGCTAAAGCTGAGGCCCCTTACTATTTAGTGAAGCATTGATCTTGCCTGCTGCTAAGGACATTTGCCATGAACTTTTAGGAGAGGCTGCAGTTCAAAGGGTGACACATGTTCCTCTTTTCAACGAGCACCTTAACTACACGCATTGATGAAACAACAGATGATCTTGAGGCACAACTGTTAGAGAGGATTTGAGTTACCATGGTACACCATCCAGGTTGACTAGTCTACCAATGTTGACAACAAGGCAACAATGCTTGTTTTTATGTGATGTATTTTTCACGAGGATGTGCATGAGGATGTGTTATGTGCACTTATGTTGCCAACCAGCACCACAGCTGCAGAACTATTCAAGTCTTTGAATGATTACATATCAGAACTGAATTGGTTACTTTGTGTCAGTATATGCATAGACAGAGAGGCTGCCATGACTGGACGGCTTTCTGGCTTCACTACTTAAGTCAAAGGGGTTCTTCACTGTGTCATCCATAGAGGAAAGCTGGCTAGCTGAGAAATGTCACCTGAATTTAAAAAGATTTTGTGGAATGTGATTAAAGTGATCAACCACATGCCCTTAACTCATATCTGTTTGCACAGCTCTATAAGGAAATGGATGTGGAGCACTCACATCTTATGTTATGCACAGAAGTGAGATGGCTTTCTAAAGGTAGATCACTGGACAGAGTTTCTGAGTTATGAGACCTGCTCTTTAGATTTCTTTAAGAAAAGTGGTTGCTACTGGAAGCACATTTCAGTGACACAGAATGTGTCACAAAACTTGCTTACTTGTGTGACATATTCAACATGCTCAACAAACTCAATCTGTCACTTTAGAGGAGAATGACAACTGCATTCAACAAGCAGATAAAGTGTCTACATTCAAAGTCAAACTGGAATTATGGGAGTGATGAGTGAACATTAGGATTTTTGGTGTGTTTCAAATATTAATAGAGATATTGAAAATGATTGATCCAGGGCCTTCTTTCTCCCAGCTGGTGCTTGATTACCTGTCTCAGCTTTAGAAGAGTTTGAGCATTATGTTCCCTAACTGGGAAGGAATGGATCTGAGAACCATTTGTCAATAAGCCAAGGTGGATCAACTTTGTTGGTGCTAGAAGAGGATCAATTGCTTGAGATCACAAAAGATGGTGACCTTAAAAGTATGTTTGAGACCACTTCAAATCTCTAGGTGTTCTGGATTAAAGGCAAGGTGAATATCCTGAGATAGCCACAAAAGCCCTGAAAAGCCTGCTTCCATTTCCAACATCCTATCTTCATGAAGCAGGCTTTTCTTCAGTGACAGCAACTGAAATGAGATTACAGAGTAGACAGAACATAAGCAACACCCCCAGATGAGACTGTCTAGTTGCAGGAAAACAAACTCGGGGCTCCCTTGATTCTGCATTATCATGAGTTGTTTAATTATTTCATTATACACTATAATGTAATATTAATAGAAATATAGTGCACAATAAATATAATGCACTTGAAATGTCCTTAAACCACCCCCACCCCAAGTCTATGGAAAAATTGTCTTCCGTAAAACTGGTCCCTGATGCCAAAAAGGTTGGGGATCACTATAATAAGGCATGGCTATGTGGGACATGTGTGATTGAAGATAGACAATTCAATGCTAGTGCTAAGCAGGCAGGGCCCAGTTCTGAGTATAACTATTAATGAATAAGGAATCTGAAGAGGTGGGGAAAGGCCAGTCCTGGAGAACCATATATGCCAGGACTAAGATCTCATAAATATCATGTGGGTGATGGGAGTTGAGGGAGAGACATAGTATGAAGGTGTTCTAGAAGGCTTTTATAGTTAGGGCCTCCCCCAAAGAAAAATGCTCCCAGGTCTAGAAATGCTCGACAAGATCAGGAGTTTTTGTAGATGCTATATCTGTAACTTTGAGCAAGAGGGGAGATGGCAAAAAGAGAAGGAAGCAACTACATGTAATATTTGGAGAGAAAATGCAGTGGGTGAAAATGGGACATAATTTAAAATATTGTACAGATGCACAGTAAGAATAATTGTTAGCCGTCTCTAAGGTATCGAGGAGGAAAACTATAAGGGAAATAAAAAACGAGAAGGCAAATATTTGCATCAGCTAGGACTTAAAGCATCCTTTCTCATAGTGTGTTTCCACTGAGGAAAAGAAGACACAGTCCAGCAGAAACAGACAGTGGTTGGAATTTCCTCAGCACCCTCTAGATGTGCTTCTATAAATGGACATGCATTGAGCGCTGCTTAGTATAGGCCAAGTACATAAGGCCCAATGTGGCAGGAAGAGGCCCTTTTCAAATGCTCACATCCTTGCGAGCTATGACTCCCCAGCCATCGATATCACACTCTTCACAAAATGCAGCATAACCTATAGTCAGTGAGGTCTGGGATTTTAGACTTGGCTGTGTGAGCCCATAACCCAACATCTCAGTGGCAGATGCCCTACCACCTTCCACTCCATAGTTCTTATCTGGTCATGAGAAACTTAAATTGCATTTGAAGCTAATACTTCATCAGCAGTAAGTAATTCCTAGAAATAAGCATGCAATATTGCATTTGTATTCCCATAAAGCTGTTGTATCTAACAGATATCAGATAAATGCTTTCTCCAAATATGGCCACTAGTAGATTTCATACATTAAGGAGGAGCTGCTGCTTCCTGTATTTGCCAAAGCCAAGAGACAGTTGGCTGAACAGACACTAAGACGTGACAGAAGCTCATGACTTAAATCTACCACATTAAGATTTCTCATTATGGGTGCTCTGTGGTATGGAAGCCTGCATTTAAGTTCAGTGCTAGTGAAGCTCTTTCCAAATGGACAAAAGTCACTCCCTGCTTCCTGTATCTGGTATCGTCTGATACCAGCAAATCTGGATAAAAGGATCTTCACAAATAGGGAGTGGTTAAGTCATTATTGTCTCTGCCTTTACTCCTACCTCCACAGTTTTACAGCATCAACCTTCTGTATTTTAGCAACAATAAAGGAGATTGAGTTGGGAACAAGGTGTGTGTCAGCTCAATGAATCAAACATTTCTTTGGCTCATTGTAAGGCTATCATAAAGCCACTAATTAAACCCTAGATGTATTACTTCACTTTTTACTGCAGGGAGGCCAACTTTCTGCCTTTGAGTTAAAAGATATAGACTGATTTTCTCTCTTATGTCATCTTGAATCCTTCAATTCAGTGCCAGTAATGGCTCTTCAAGCCCATGTTCTGACAAGTTTCTACCAGGACAAGAAAATCAGAGATGAAGTCATAGTGTTACAAGTGATTAAGATTTTCATGTATGGTAGCCCAAGGCAAAACTGTGAGGTCAGATCAGAGGAGAATGCAATGAAAGTTACCAACTTGTCAACCCAGTTATTTAATAGAGAAAATTAAAGCACAGAAAAGTCAAGCAATGCACCCAGGGCCACAAAATTATTTAATGAGAAACTCAGGACATGTTTACAGGACATCCTATTTCTTACTCCATTGTCCATTGCTCTACTATACAGGTGAATTTACCTTTGAAAAACTCTACCTTCATTTTCAGTAAAGCCTTATCATCCTGGTCACAATATCTTACCATATTTTCCAGCGTATAAGACGACTTTTGAAACAAAAAAAAGTCAACCGAAAATCGGGAGTTGTCTTATACGCTGAGTATATCCCGAAAAATGTCTGGATATGCCGCTAAATGAATTTTCCAACTCGATCCCGCACCAATCACTGCAAGGCTGCTCGGACCGCCTCTCTAACTCAGCCAATCCAAGCAGCCTTTTTATGCATGCAAATTATACATGTTTTGTACCCGAAGCTACACTGTGTTCTAGTAAAAAGCCTGCTCAGATTGGCCAGAGTCAGAGAGGCGGTCTATTATAACCTTTGAACCTTTGCTTGTTGTGATTGGCTCACCGTGGTACATACAGTTGCAGCACAGGAACGTTCTGTGTAGCCAAAGCTGCTGTATCAGGAC
>PVKE010012469.1:0-38261 GCA_004027555.1 Craseonycteris thonglongyai | reverse complement strand
CCGAGGATCGAATCCCGGCTCCGGCCCAGGCAGGACCCACGTGCTGAACTGGGGAGTTCCCACAGTTTGGTTCTCTAACTGTCTCTGTCTCTGTCTCTCTCTCTATCTGTCAAAAAGTAAAATAGAAATAACTATGCACTGAAGACAAAAAGATAATTTCTCTCTATAAATGTGAAAAGATAAAAAAAATAAAAAAAAAAAATAAAAAAAAAAAAATAATATGAGAACTGTTTGCAAAGTATCCAGCCATGTCATATGAAAAACTGAGGTATTTATGGCTGGATTTTTTTCCTGGACAGCCCTAATATATTCTAGGGTAAGGTGACCTATTCTAGGGCCTTTAACGAAATTAACAGTATTTTTAAATAACTATTGTTTCTACCATTCTCCCCTTGTGCTCATTTCAGGGACAATCCTGAATAATGCCTGGAGGAGGAACAAAGGCAAGTGCCCCCACTCTGTGTGTGTGTGTGTGTGTGTGTGTGTGAGAGAGAGAGAGAGAGAGAGAGAGAGAGACTTTAAAAATATTAAAATAACGTTTTTACTTAAAAATTAAAATAATTTTAATAAAAACATTTTTCCACCTTACATTTAGTGGTTTGAGCCTGGGAAGTCCACTGCAGGTCAGAAAGAAAGGGTGTGCCCAAAAGAGGAAGTTCACTCGCAAACACTGTACATCACTTCAGGAACAGGTGGGGACCCTGAAGCAATGATGTGCCATATAAGTTCCCACAGCCTTGCCAAGTGCGTAGCAACTATGGGTGCAGAGTATTTACCTTCCATGGGATCAGAGTTCATTCCCTCCTTGCACACAAATACAAGGAGAGAAACTAAACAGGTCCTAAAACAGAGCTCCTGTGTGTATACTTGTACATACTCTTTTCCTTCCTATTCGGTTCATGCTGTTTTGAACCTTAAACGATAGGTTTGTGAGGGCAAGGATCTGTTGGGAAAATTACTGTGGGACAAAATCCGGGCCCTCACTCTCCTGTAGGTTTTAGAGTTTTTGCTTTTATGTAATATCTCAAGCGTGAAAAATGGCATGTCATAAATTCTACTGCACAATGTTAAGTGATAGTTGTACCTGTGTGTGTGCCACGTAGGATAAGGCACTTGCGGATTAAAGATTTTCACATGTTCAGACATTAACACTAGTTTCAGAAAAGACTTGAGCTGAGTCTTTGGGGAATTGTTAATAACTAATACCATAACTTTTAAATAATGTCTGCCGTGATTCCTGTAAGGAACAAAGCACTAAGAATAAGAAAATCATATTTATCCTGTACTGAAAAAAAAAAGTCTCTAATAAAATCATAGTACATATAGTCCCACTGAAATCTTCATAATTTCAGAACAAATACAGATTTTCAAATTATAATCTGATGACTAAACACTTCCTCCGATTCCATTAAGTGACAGCTTCTGAAGAAATTACAGCATCGTGTACTTTATTTATAGATCTTTGTTAATATTATTCTATCGGATATCATAAAGCCCACTGTCGCCCTGGGAAATTTGATAATTATAAACGTCTACCACCTGAGAGAAGGAGAAATAGAGCAAGTGATATCCGATTATAGTTCCACAATTCGTATTATAGTGAAACCCTTTTGACCATTGCTCGGGGTCCTAAAATTTCCATCGCATTGCTTTCAAAATGTATGAATGTAAAACCTGGAACCCAAGCATCTCTCATTTCAGAAAATCCTAACACGACTACACCTACAAACAAGGCAAAATGAGATTTGGATTATATATCCAAATTTACTTTTTACTTGCCTTAAGAACAAGCCAGTTAACATTTTTTTTTTTTCTCAGAGTTCCAAGATGAGGATCTGTGTCCTTAGTTATTTTAGCAAAATGCTACTGTCCCCAAAACAATCATAGAATTCTACATCTCTATCTTCCTGTGAACAAGTGAGAATGAGATACTAAGCTAGGTGGGGAGAAATTCGGCACTTATGGAATGAAATAAGTCACAATAAAATATGAGTTTCCCATCTTTTAGCTTATGCTTATAGGTAAATTTTGTGCATTTTAAACAGCTTTAGTTAACATCTAGAGCTAAACATATTTCGCCAGTTAAACCATGGATTTGATAAAAGCTAAGCAGAGTAAATAAAAGATACATTACACATTGGAGGGCCAAGATGGTGTTGAGTATTGGAGCACACAAGGCTACCCACTGGTGCCAGGTATGGGGTGGCTGACCAATTTCCAAATGCAAATTACATGCTACCAGGAAGTCTCTCTATGAAACTCCACTCCTGTATTTTATATTCTAGAAGACAAAACAAATAAGCTCAGCACCACTTTGAGGGAGCATTTGCTAGTAATCTGGGAACAAAGAAGTAGATAGGACATCTATTGGGACCAACTGAGAGAGTGGTGGTGAAGTATTCTACAACACTAACAAGAAAACCAAAACGGCACATGAAGCAAGAACAAAACTTCCTGTCACTCACCCTGGTTTGGCTGCTTTATTCCTCCTGACACCTCTTTCCTGACATCTCAGAAATCCATCACAGGTTCAAGCGGTTTCTTTCCCTCTTTATAAACAAGGAAACCACGCCCAGAGAGGGAAAGGTTACTTTAATTGCATCTCACAAAGTAGCTGAAATAAAATGATTCATGCATGATTCACGTCCTTCACATTCCTGTCCTTGATTCACTGGGGGGAAAAAATTCTCTCAAACTGTGAAGTCACAGTAAAACTTCATTAGAAGAGTATATGTATGAAATCTCTCTTATGAATTTAAAATTTACTCATGGCCATTTTGTTTTTACCAGGCTAGGCCAAACTTTTTTTTTGGAAGCACTTACTAAACTCAAAAGTTGGAAAATGAAAGTCACAATAGTTCGTCCTGATTAGGGACCGGACTCTGGCATTTTCCACATAGTACTATTTAAGGAAGTACAATAGAGTGTGTGTATATACACACATGCGTATATAAATGCACATGCACGTATATAAATCCGTATATAAACATTCACTTAGTATAAAGCTTGTGCCTTTTTTTCAAAGAATGCTGATTGAAGGCATAGCACGTCAGCCACTGTAACCATCGCTAGAACAAAATGAGAATCATCTAGTATTACAAATACTCCGAGTGCTATAAATTGCTATAATGGTGTGCCAAAGGAAATCCGCAATCAACCAGGCCATGCAGGGATGGGGGTGTGGGTGAGGCATTATGGACAGAGGGACGGACCCACACGGGTCCAGGTGAGGCTGGAGAGAGCTGGTCTCATTCGAAGGGGTGTAAGGTCTGTGTGTCACAGACCAGAGAGCAGTTGCTCGATGTGAGGATGGAGCAAGGTGCACTGGTATCCTATGTTTCATGTCTCCATCTACTCACCAGGCTCGCAAAGGCCAGGGCGTGGCCTGTCTGGTCAAGGACAAGTCACCTAATAGGTGCTTGTTGCTTCAACAGTGTGTGTACAGTTATTACTTCATTCCTTTCAAGCAGGGGGGTAAAAAAACAAACAAACAGCTCCCTTGCAGATGGGAGGGCTACTTAATTTACCATCCAGCTACTTCACATACCGCTTTCCTACCCAAGTGCAGAAATGCACTCATTGCGTAAATGTCCCCTGGCTTGCTCAGCTCAGAGTCCTACGACAGTCATCCTCACCAGTGTGACATTAAGAGAAACTTCTGCTGGGGTAAAAGTTCACAGGAGGAAAAAGGAACCCCCAGTGGCCTGACACTCCCCACGAAGCACGTGACGCTTGTACAGTACTAACCACGCACCTGATATCGCTAAACTAGGAGAAGCAATGGTTTCCTGCCTGCTGGTGGAACTGGGAAATGACCCTCTAGGACTTGCAGGAGTAAACATATAAATAAAACCATATGGGAACCAGACAGTACGGCTGTGGAAGCAGGGCCTTGGTCAAACATGAAAAACACTAAAAACTTTTAGAGTACTTTCCGCATTGCCAGACCCTGCCTAACAGAGTGACACTGATGCATCAGACTGGAACAGCTGTCACTCTTCTAACAGTTACCCAGTTTCAGAGATGAGGGAAGGAAGGAATGTCTATGAAGAAACTGGCTGGGAGTTTCCAGATACAACTACCAAGTAGAGGCAGGATTCAAGTCAGGCAAGTAGGCTCCTGATACCAGGCTTCTTCGCCTCTAGGCTACAATGGGCCTAGACAACCCGCCTCTTATCTTTCCCATTCTTCTGGTGGCCCAGGGTGCCTAGCATAGTTCCAGCTCTACTCCTATTAATATTTACTGTTAAATGACAGCCACTGGGCCCTAGTAATTGTCCCTTCTACTACCGCCCCAATAGAAGCAGTCAGATCGCCCTGAGCCCGGGTTCTTGCCCTGCCTCAAGGTGCTGTGAAGGGATGTCCTAACGTACGTGGGGGGGCCACGCCTGTAAAAGCGGGTTCAAGGCAGAGAATCTTCGTCATTGTCATCAGGCATCCTGCTGGCCCGGGCAGCCCCCTGCAGAGCCGCCGCCCCACTTGCAGGGTGGCTTCCCAAGGTCGCTGGGACCCCAGCCCCCATCCTCCACCCCCACCCCGCCCCTCAACCTCAGCGCCAGCACAAGCCGCCAGTCCGCGTGCGCCCCCCGCCAGGCCTGGGAGCCGCGCAGCTCCCTGCGCCCCGGGCCCGCGGCCCGAGGTGAGCACGCGGCCCGCCCACCTGTGGCTGCCGCTGCTCGGGGGCCCGCGCTGTGCCTCTCGGTGGCTCTGCTCCGCTCGGCTCCTTGGCGGCTCAGCGCGACCGGTTACGCAAGCCTCCCCCAAGTCACCACCAGGAAGGGGCCTGGGAGTGACTTTGGCCCGGAAACCTCGGGCTCTCTGGGTTTCGTTTCCTGGATCCTGAGTGTGAGCTCTCGGGGTCCCGCGTGGCTGCCCGAGGGCGGGGCGGACACGCCTCCCCCCTCCTGCTTTCTGGAGAGACTCCAAAAATGTTGGCTCCTAAAGCCATTAAGGGGGGAGTGGCCTGGGGTGGGGTTGAAGGCTCTAACCCGCAGGGAACTTCCTGTACCCCGGCCCTGACCCTTGGATCGGTGTCACAATCAAGGCTCGGGAGTAGCTTGGTGGCGGTTCAGAGGACAGATGAGGAGGGGTCAGGCTTGTTTTTCTCCACGGTGCCTTTTCACTTTCCAGGATTTCGAACAGGGCGTTCCCTTACAAAGGTTTAGAGATTAGAGATGCCATAAAGAAACGAGTGTGTCATAGACACAGGAGGGCTGTCCTGCAAAACCCAGCACTAAGTGCCTCTACTTTTCATGTTACATGGCTGGATACTTTTCAGATAGCCTACATGCATGCATGCATGCATGCATGCATGCACATGCGTGTATGCATGCATGTATACATACATATACATGCATGCGCACATACAGAGGGTGCCAAAAATGTATGCACATTTTAAGAAAAAAAATGTATGAAAACTGTAATACCCAAATACACTAATAGATGGATACAAGTCATGTTTGACTGCTACAATTACAAGAGTTGCTCAAAGTAGTTACCAGCAGTATTTATGTAATGCATAGATGTCTTTTAAAATGCATATACAATTTTTGTCATATCAGAGATGACATATATATATACACACACACACATATATGTTCTGTATGTTTTACAATTCTTTAACTTGCATTATTATATATATTTTTTCATATTTATTTATTAAATTATTTGGGGTGGATAGTAGTTAGTAAAATTACATACCATATTTTCCGGCGTATAAGACGACCGGGCGTATAAGACGATCACCTCTACATTGGTAAGATTACAAGACCAATTAGACTCCGTAGCAGCCTTCACCCTGCAGAATTGTCAGGGCTAGATCTCCTTACAGCTAGGAACGATGCTGCTCTTACCTTAACCAGTCAGGTCTCGTAAGAGTTGCAGCTGCCAAACTTCAGGAGGAGAAAGCACAAAACATCAGAGACAGGAAAATTTTTAGAATCAATGGCTAAAATCTAATTGGGTTAATTGGCTTCTCCTTTTTTTAGGAGCACTCATGTTTATGTTTATCTTTCTCATTCTAACTCTTGGTCCCTGCCTGGTACAACTCTTTACTAGCTTACGGCAGGAACCTTTCAACAGTCAGACTCTGCGGGAAATGGCGCTCCTCCAAATTCATTACCAATGTCTCACCACCAGCCCTGGCCCTTACCCACAGCCTTTTGTCCCGCAGGACCACAAGGTCACACCTGTTTAGCAGAACGCAGCTCCAGAAGAATGAACGATGCCCCATCTTCTATTATATAGCAAAAGGCTGAAAGGTTAGGGCTGAAGGGTGAGATGGTGGGAGGAGGAAACAAAAGATCTACAAGAGGACAAAGCAGCATCAGGGGCCTCCCCAAAGAGAAGAGCCTACAAGGACTTTCTGCCCCACCCTGAGGCAGTTGGGACTTGGTGCCAGATTATCCACTAAACACGCCCAACCTAGATGCTAGTACTTTATGATCCCCCTCCTTCACCCACTTTTCGGGGTCTACTGATGCCCGCATATAAAAAGCTCTCCCGACCCCCAGAAGGGGCCACGCCATCTTTCCCTCCTTCCGTGTCAGCCCGGCCAGTTCTCAGCCATTTCTAATAAACTATCTCACTAAACCAGAACTTGGTGTGGTCGCTCTTCAAGCAAACCTTATAAGCAGCAAGTTGTTTTTAATTCTTTTTTTATGTTTTGATCTCATTTACCTTTTATGTTTAAGTGAGTCATGCTTTATTCTGTTTAGGGTTTCCATCTGCTTCTGTCTGCCTGTTAGCCATCTGACTCATAGATTTGTATCCTTTTGTCTTTTTGTTTCTGGTTGAGTAGCCTCCTTCAGCATTTCCTATAATGCAGGCCTTGTGATAGGAAATTTCCTCAGCTTCTGGAGAGATTTTTATTCCTCCTTCATATCTAAAATAGTAACATCGCTGGATAAGCTATTCTTGCTTGGTAGTTTGTCTTTCAATACTTTGCATATGTGATTCCACTTTCTCCTGGCTTGTAGTTTCTGCTGAAAAGCCTGATAATCGTGTGGGCTTTCCTTTGTAGGGTGCTGTCTTCTCTTTCCTGGCTGCCCTGAGAATTCTTTCTTTGTCATTAACTTTTGACAGCTTCAATATAATGTGCCTTAGAGACGAGCTGTTGGGATTGAGGTAATTAGGTGTTCTGTTTGTTTCTTGGATTCAAGGCTCCAGTTCTTTCCATAGGTTTTGGAAGTTCTCATTGACTTTGTTTGAATAGACTGTGTGCCCTTCTCACTTTCTTCTCCTTCTGGTAAACCCAGTCTTAGGTTGCTTTTTCTGATGGAATCAGGTAGTTTTTGTGAAGTTTTTTTCATTTCTTTTAACTCTAAAGCTCCTCTCTTTTCCAACTGCATAGTTTCCAGATTTCTTTCTTTGATATCACTAATTGTTTTCTCCATCTGGTCAGCTTTATTTTTTAAGTTTGCTATTTTATTCTTCATCTCTTTTATTGAGTTCTTCAGTTCCAGATGTTCTATTTGGTTCTTTTTTAAAATTTTATTCTTTTTGGTAAAATTTTCATTTTCTTCATTGATTTTATTTCTGAGTTCATTAAACTGCCTATCTGAATTTTCTTACATCTCTTACATCTCTGAGTCATTTCAGAACTGCAATCTTGAATCCTTAAGTGACAGAGAATTCAAGATTGCAGTTCTGAAATGATTCAATGAGTTGTAAAAAAATTCAGATAGGCAGTTTAATGAACTCAGAAATAAAATCTTAAGGACATATTTCCATGTCCTTAAGTTCATTTTCTGAAGTTATTTCATTTTCTCTCTTTATTTTCTTAAAGATTTACTTTATTGCTCGAGAGAAGGCAAGAGAGAAAAAGAGAGAGAGAGGCTCTGAGAAAAGAGGGAGGGTCCAGAGCAGTCTCCACAGTTGTACATTACTAGTTGTGACATAGTTTCATTCCACACAAGTGGATGTTGGGCTGTGTGGAGTGGAAACTGAACCAGAGGCCTCATGCATGGGAGGTGAGAACCTTCACCGTGGAACCATCCTGGTGGTTACCAGTTGTGCTGAAGTTCAGCATATGGGTTTGCAGGGGCTGGGGCCAGGGATTGAACCCTGGTCCTTGCATTTGAGAAACAAGTGCTCAACTGTTGAGCTATCCTAGCAGCCCTGCAGTTAATTTCTTTAAGAGTGCTATTTTGGAATGGCTGGGAGTATAGGCTAGGCTGCTATCCTGCGTGTGCATGGAGAAAGGGAAGGGGTAGAAATGAAATCAGTGTGGGGCACTAGACTTCTGTGAGCTGTTGTTAAACATTTTTTCCATTCCCACCTTGCACAGCACTGCTGACTTTGAACCAGGAACCTCTATGAGGTCAGGGTGTGTCTCCATTGTAGACCATCCATGTATATATGGGGCTGCCTTTTGCTGGTTCTGTTTTATCCATCATTATCTTCATTTGCATAGTTTTTTTAGGGACTTAGGAAGAAAAGGAGATGAGTTTTTACTTTTAATTGTTTTTTTAACTGGAAGAGACATTTTGAGACATTTGTTTTAAAAAGTCAATCTATTGATTACATAGAAAATGGATCATAGGAAGGAGAGGCTAGGGCCAGGGACAGAAGTCAGCAGGTTCAGACTGAGAATAGTGACAGTAGAAGTGGAGATAAATAAAAAGAAGTCAGAAGTAAAAAGAAGGTAAAATTTGTAGCATTGGTCACTATTTTGTCATCAGCAATTTGTATATGCACAGGAAGAAATAATTGTGTCCTTTCTGCATGACCAATAGACGTGATTTTGATATAACAACAATATGTAAAATTCCAGGCAGTCATGTGTCTTCATAATTACCTTTTATCTGTATAATTGGTTTTGAAGTAATTAAAACTTGATCTACTGCCTTTAATTGACAAATTATATTTTCTGAAATTTAATATGGAGCCATGATGTCTCGATTTACATATAAACAGCGAATCACTATTAAATTTGGTCTGTGTTCTACCAGATTTTTAAATTTAAGAATATCCTCTGTAGTGTTATTGTAATTACTATTTTTTTTTTACAAAACATAATGAGCCATAGTTCTGCATACTACTGCAAAACTTGCTTTGACTTTATATTATAACAGATGTTGTAGCTATTTTCCATTCGGCTAGCTCCCACCCTCTTCCCCCATCTAAATAGCTCTCAATCAATCTAATTTTAAGAAAATAAAATTCCCTTTTCTATGAACAATGATTTATTAACTAATCCACTACTGGTTAACATTCAGGATGCCTCCATTCCTTTTATTGTGACTACTGAAACAATTTTGGGACTAGCACACTGGTACCTATATCTTTGAAAACCTTTGCATTTATTGAACATACCTATAGAAGAATTCAAAGAAAACAAAGTACATTTAAGATTTTTACTTGATGCCAAATTTTCCTTCTGATTTATATCAATTTACTTTTCAAACAAGAGTGTATAAAAAGTGCTGCTTTCTTGAGCCTTTGATAACAATGAAGAATTCAAACTTTTGAATTTTTTTTCTAATCTGATTCATTTCTTTAATACGCAATTTGAACATAATTTTATTTTTACTAGCCCTTCCTATTTCCTTTTTAATGTCAATTTTATGTTCATTAACATTTATGTCCAGTGTTATGCCTGTTTCCTTTTAAAATATTTGTCTCATACCTTGGTATAAAGGTATCTTTCATCATTATGAATAAGCACTATGTCCTCTCCTATGTTATACCTTTTTCTTTCCCTTTGTCTTAGTTGATGATGTTTTTCATAACAGAAAATTTGAATCTTCTAGAATTTTATGATTTATTCTTGTATCTAAATTTCTGCTTGTGTGTTTACCCTAAATCATATTTTAATTTTTCTTTTTTTTTTTTTTTAAGATTTATTTTATTGATTTTTGACAGAGAGAAACAGAGACAGAGAGAGACAGAGAGAAGGGGGAGGGCACAGAGCAGCCTCCATAGTCGACATTAGTTTTCCATATGTTTCACTCCACAGTTGGGCACAGGGCTGCACTGGCAAGAACTGAACTGGGGGCACACCCCAGTTCAGCATGTGGGTCCGCATGGGCCGGGGCCAGGATTTGATCCTCGGTCCCCGGGGCTTCAAAGCGAGCGCTTAACCCACTGAGCCATCCCAGCTTTCCCTTTTTCTAAAGGGCTGCTTCAGATAGAAATCTTTTCAGCATCATGTTACAGTCTACCTGCATACTAGTGGCTTAAGTACTAAATGTTCTCTTAACACATTAACAATCTCAATAAAAATTTTGGAGCTAGGTAGTCCTGCCAGGCATATAAGAGCTTCATCATCCAAAACTCATATTCCTTCTATTACTGTGTTTTTCACACTATAAGATGCAACTGACCATAAGACGCACCTAAGTTTAGAGGAGGAAAATAAGAGAAAAAAAAATTCTGAACCAAATGATGTAATAATATATTTAATAAAATACAGCAGAATAATACTTCAACCATGTCAAGTCAACAGTGGTATTAAGAACCACCATCACTGTCATTAACAAATGAGGAGAGACTTTCAGGTTCAAGCACTCCTAGTTTTTTGGAAACTCCAAGAACTCATCGCTAGTGTCAGAGTTTATGAGGCTCAGTTGCTCACAATCACTGCTATCACTTTCTTCACTATCTTCATATATGATACTATGTTCACTTCCTTCTAAGGCATCGCTAATGGCACATTTTTTGAGTGACTGTGCAACAGATTTGTCCTTTACTGAGTGCCATGATGTTTTAACCCATTCACAATCTTGAGTGACAGTGGGCCTCTTCCTTTGTCCAGTAGGTGTCAGATCATGACTACCAGCAGCCATCCATTTGTTCCACTCTTCTTGCATAAAGACTTTAAATGGTTTGTTGATGGAAACTCAAGAGGTTGCAACTGGCTGGTAAGACCCCCAGGAATTACAGCTAGATGTGAAAGCTCTTTTTTGTAGTTTCGCTAATATATGCTCTAAACTGGTCAAGCACTGATAAAGCAGGTTTTCTCAGAAGCCCTCCAGGACGTAGTCTGTAGGTGGGAAATCACTTATGCACAGCAAGCAGGTACAGGCCAGAGTAGGCACGTGGGGCAGTTATAGGAAGGCCTGCGCCTGCCTACCAATCCTTCCACCAGCGCACTACTCCCTCCAACATGCACCAACAGCCTCACTGTCCTGCACATCACCAGCTACCTGTCTCCTGCACAAACTGACCATTTTTCTGGAACCACAGACTGGCACTGAGATGGTGTGAGACCAGGGCATTACAGAATAGGAAGTAAGGGGTTAAAAAGTACCTCTAACCTTCCAAAAGCTCCACTTCCCCCCACTTCTTGTAACAGCTGTTGCCACCACTGATAGGGCAGGTAATACACATCATGGTCTGTGATACCATATTCACTCCATAAGACACACAGACATTTCTACCCACTTTGGGGTGGGTGGGGAGTGCATCTTATGGAGCAAAAAATATAGTATTTGAGCTGACATCCTGAGAATCCTGGCTTGCTGACTCACTAAGATTGCTGCTATATTTTCAGGCGTCCAACCATGTCCCAAGGAGGAAGAAATGGGTAGAAAAATAAAGCAAGGGTGTCTGTCCTTTTTAACGGAAAAGTAAGTGCTTTACTGAAAGCCTAATTGACTTTCATTTATCTTTCATGGTCAAGAGCTGAGTTGCATGGCAACCCCTAGATATGTAAAAAGCTGAGAAAACAATTAGTTTTAAAATAGATCTGTAGGATAGATTGATAGAATTAATGGTCAAGCTTTTAAACATGTATCTAAAAACATCTATGGCTTTTAGGCTTGCAGACCTGTACTTCTGCTTATAGCAAATAGGAAATTTAAACTTTTGCATTTCTCTTTCTCTTTTCAACCATACCCCCCATGTAAGTGTTTTTGATTTTACTAAAAAGGGATCATAATTCTGCATACTTCTGCAAAGAAACTGGTTTTCCTTTTACTTACTATGCTATAAATATTTCTATTCTGTCTGTTCATATACCTATTTATTCCATCGTTTATCTGCCTTACACTCTAATTTTACAAAAAGAGAATACTATGTGTAAACCATCGTTTATTAATCTATTCACCATTGGTGAGCATTTTCCCTATTTATTAATAGTTTTACCATGTAAATTCTGGTATGGTAAAAAAAAACTCATGGCCATGAAGTAGGTGAAAGTCATTTGATGTTTCTACTTCTCATTTCCTATAACTTGACGATATGGAGATCATTCCCAGTCATCTCCAAAGTTATGCACAATTGGAAACCTGTTTTCTTGTGAGGTCCTAGGTGTGGAAGTACTTGGAAATACTCCATGGAATTAGATCAGTTGATGAAGGTTGTCCAGAAAGTATCCAGCCATGTAACTGTTCTCATTATAGTGAAAATGGCGAGATTTTTTTTCCCCAGACAGCCCTTGTATTACTGTAATTTTGCAGTCACTCAGTACATTGATAACGTGAGTCTAAGACAGTAGACTAAAAGTTTGTGCAGGGATCTCAGAGGGGCATGACTGTACATACATGGCTCACATGACCGGGAAGTTTATATAAGTGACCCAGAACTAGATCGAAAGTGTCTGAACGCCAAATTTGGGATTTAGACTTCAACATGAAGTTTATACCACATTGTCAGCATTGAGTAAGAGCTTGTTTGCAATGCTGGCTGCACGCACATACTCCTGGGCAGATTTTACATAAGGAATGCAGTGGTTCTAGGGATATTGACGTCAATTGGTCTGAAATGAGGCCAGGGTATTGGTATTTTCTTTTTAATCTTGTCACAAATAGCATTTAATAATGTGGATTGAACATAAAGTCCGTTTCTCTATTTTACATTGCATCTCCCCTACGTCTCCTCCCCATACCCCCACCATTCAGGATGGAATGAATATTCATTCATCTTTTTGTACTCTCATCACATGACTATCTTAAAAGCCTATTTAAAAATGATGGGACATCCCCGGAAGGATCAGACCTACTCAGCCTAGCTTGATGACCTTGAATCACCAGATCTGGAAGAGATTTGCCTCCATGCGAGTGCTGAGGCTTTGCCCAGACATTTCCTGTGACGATGATCAAGATGCAACACAGACATGACCAAGTGATGAGGTCTCCTGCGTGATGCTAAATAATTTCAGATTTTGTGGACTGGTTGCCCTGCTCTTCAGTGAGAAACAGTGAGTCCGATTTGCGAACCCACTTCCAATGATATGCTCCGCCTTTATGGCTGCTTTCCCTTAACCATTTGATAAGAGAGTAAGACTCAGTCTCCTTGGAAAAACAGGAATATTTGCATTCGCAAAATGGACTGACATCGTATTCAGTCTGTTCACCAAAAACAGTAATTACTAAATTTTATTTTGCCCATAGTGCATCCATAAAAATGGTCTGTGTCTAGTTTGGTCAGAAAAACGTCATCATATTCACCCCCCTACATATAAAATTAGCATGTTTTCTTTTCCAATTATAGAAACAAAGTAAAAACTCGATGTATATATGTATATCCATGAGTCTGGCAGAAGAGCTAAGCAGCCACCTGCAGTCTGAAAGACCTATTCAACATGTATGTTGAGTGTTTGTGGGTGAATAGGTTTAGACACAGCTTGATTAAAAACAAAAAAACTAAGAACTAGAGATGCCAGGATAGCTCAGCAGTTGAGCGCTTGCCTCGCAATTTTGAGGTCCAGGGTTCAATTCCTGGCCCCAGCCCATGCAAACCGATGTGCTGAACTGTGGCACAACTGGTAACCACCAGGATGGCTCAGTGGCAAAGGTTCTCTCCTCCCATGTGGGAGGCCCCTAGCTTAGACCCCCTCCCCACATGGCCCCTCATCCACCTGTGTGGAATGAAATCATGTCACAACTAATGATGTACAACTATGGAGACTGCTCTAGGCCCTCCTCCTTTCACTCATTCTCTCACCATCTCTCAAACAATAAATGTTAAAAACAACAAAACAGAACTATTTAATTGCTATTAGGCAGCTATGCATTTACTACTGCTAACATTAAACATACTTAAAAATGTAATACATTTTAAAACACTCGAACTCCTTGTGAATATAAGTGCCAAAGTCAATTGTGAGATTATATTTGTTGATTAATTATGCTGAAATTAATTTTGAAAAAACAACTACGGTACATACAATAGTCTTTATGAGTTATGAATACCAGAAAATCCTTTCTAAATCTCTGTTTGACAAAGTTAAAAAAAAAAATAACACTCCCATAAAAGTTAAACTTTTTTCTCAGAGATTTTTTTTTTCAGGTTTATCAATTTTCTACTTAATCTCTTTTTTTCTCCTTTTATTATTAAATGTATTAAGATTACTACATTGGTTAGTAATAATTACCTAGGTTCCAGGTGTACAACTCTTTCCATCACCATATATTTAGCCTACTTAATCGCTTATATAGAATAATAACCATAGAGGTGACCACAAAAATGACCCCAAAGATATGCTGTCAGTGAATGAAAGATTTTAACGTGTTTGTATGTTACTTTTCCAAAAAAAGAGCACGTAACATCGATGAGAATATTACTTCTTCAGCTCTTAAGGGACTGAGCACTCTTCTCCTAGTTTTCTGATTTCTCATTCTACGTATCTTAAAAGTTCTTCCCTTTTGCCATTTCTTGTCTACTCGTGTTCTCACAGTGGAAGGTAGTTAAGCTACAGCTTTGTACAGTATGGCAAGTTCCTTTAACCTTCCTCTGAATTGATGTCCTCTGCATTTTGGTTTACGACAATCGTGTTGTCAGTGGGCACTAACATTACATGAGAACTGTGAGAAGTCTAGCACAATGTCTAAAGCACACTCATTAGTGTTAGCTTTATCTACCCAGGACAGAAATCACTTTGTCCTGTTTAGTTTGGCTTCAGGCAAAAATATCAACTTGTCATATTTGAAATCTCTTACATTTCTATTGCAATTGATCTTTACAAACAAAACGTTTATATTCATTAAATAGAAAATGCCCATAAAATGCATTACTATTGTTTTGAGGGTGTTTTTTCGGCCAAATGTCATGAAACACTGGCACAGTCATCAAAACCTACTATGGGTTTATGCTTTTCTCTAACAAAATTGTAATTACTTAATTTTGTTCTCTTTAAAATAAGCCATAGATTCCTTAAAGTATTTAATTTAAAATCCTTAAATCTGTAATGCGTAAATGTAACACCTGGAGAGTTGGGTGAATTACAATATGTGTTGCTAAGTATGATGACGCACACTTGTTACAGTAAAAAGTGTCCTAGTATAAGAAATAGACAGAACCATTTGCATTTAGAAAATTTTTATTAAAAAGCCCCCTCCTCACCCCCTAAAATAATCCACAGATTCCAAAACAAAATGTTAGAAGGAAGGAAATAAATCAAAATTTATATAAAGGAAAAATTGCTGGAGTCATTTATTTCCCCGAATTTTAACAATTAAAGAAACAGCCACAACTATAAAAATAAGAGTAATTGTGAAGTGTTAACATGGTATGTCCTTTCCTAGGTTTACCCTCATTTTTATGAAAGCAACAAATCTAAAATGAGTGCATATAAACCTCTAGTTAAGGCTGAAATAAATACAAATTTTACTAAACTGCTATCTATGCTGTCTGGGTTATTCTCTTATGCCTCAGGGCACTGTTTAAAACCTCTCCTTTGGAGGGAAGTATGAGTGATTTCCCTAATGACTTTTAATGTCTTTCCTCTTCGATATTAAGGATAAGGAAAGATATTCAAGGTGTTTTTTTTCCCCCCCAGTACCTGCTGGTTCACTCACACTGTTAACTGAGTTCAATCTCATTTCTAAACAGACTAACCGATGTCCCTTTTTATAGGGGACAGAAAACAATGGTCCTGTCCCATTTCAAATGGTCTGTCTGGTCAGCCTCATCTTAGCGGGCTAAATTCAAAGTGTCAGTAGGCTGACCAGACAGACCATTTGAAACGGCAGGACCATAGTTTCCTGTCCTGTTTCAAATGGGATGTCTGGTCAACCTATGTCTAAATAAATTTTGAAGTGCAAAGACAAAATACATCCATTGAGGAGAAGAGCTAGTCTTTGCATTGTGGACTAGCACTGCTATTGGGAGGACACACCTGGGGTACACCTGAGTGGGAAGGTGAGGCCTCATCGCTCAGGAAGAGTATCTCAACACCTGGGCCATCTTCATTCTTGGTGACAACTATGACGATTCTCACATCTGTGACCTTGGGTTGTGCTCCTGGATTGGAAGGTTTCTCTAGCCACACATTTCCTGGCTTTTACCACCTGGCCTTGAGGACGGACACACAATCAACTACCTTACCTACTCTCTGAGGGTTTTAACTTCCTGCCCTAAATGTATCGAGTGTTTCCTCTTTTTGTGCCTGGGTGTACATTCTTAGAGCAACTGTAACACTGAATGGCACCTGTTCCAGTGAGTGGCATGGCTGTACCTGTAGTTTCCTGCAACAGAATTTGAAGCTTGAGTTCTTACTGTCTTTGGCACCTCACAGTCAATGAAGTGCCAGGTTTTGTGCATTCCTCTTCCACAACTTGCCTTGTGAGACTATACGAGATGTGATCAAAAATTTTGGTGGGGGAAGCTGGGATGGCTCAGTGGGTTAAGCGCTCACTTTGCAGCGCCGGGGACCGAGGATCGAATCCCGGCCCCAGCCCGTGCGGAACCATATGCTGAACTGGGAGCTCCCCCAGTTCAGTTCTCTCTCTGTATCTCTCTCTCTCTCTCTCTCTCTCTCTCTCTCTCTCTCTCTCTCTCTCTCTCTGTCAAAAATAAATAAATAAAAATATATTTGAATCTTTGTTCTAAAAAAAAAAAAATTTGGTGAATGTTTAAATTAAAAAAGAATCAGTATAGTAAAAGACACGTGGCTATTAATCCCCCTCAAAATACTCCCCCTTGCTTTACATACTCTTATCCCACCATTCTTGCCACTTTCTGAAGCAGTTCTGGAAGGCCTCTTTCCTGAGTGTCTGAGAAATGGGCCAACAGTTTCATCCTCCATCATGACAACACTCCATGTCACACATCGCTTCTGGTACAGCAAGTTCTGTCCAATAAAAACCTCATGGTGTGTCCTCATCCACCTGATTCACCAGATCTGGCACCGTGCAACTTCTGGCTCTACCCCTAAGTCAAAATGACCATGAAAGGTACACATTTTGAATCCATTCAGGACGTCAAGGCAGCCACAACAGTGCAACTAAAGACATTCATGGAAGAGAACTTCCAGAACCGCTTCAGAAAGTGGCAAGAATGGTGGGATCAGTGTGTTCAAAGTGAGGGGGAAGAATTTTGAGGAGGGTTAATGGCAATTTGTCTTACTGTGATAATTTTTGTTTTTAATTTAAACATTCGCTGTATTTTTTGATCACACCTCATATGTGATCGAACCCTGGGCTGCTTTTCTGACTGCAACTCACACCTCCCTCCCTCCTGCTGACTATGCAACAGCTGCTCACATTTCCCCACTTCTCACATTTGCCCTTCAGACTCCGCCCAAGACCCTCTCACATGCTTTCCACCTACTTGCCCAGAACTCTCTTTCCCCAAATAGTCTTATAAATTCCTGCTTTCCCCTGGCCCCTTTCTGTGCACAAATGTAACAGCATCTCCCTTTTCTCTATATTTCTTTATTCTGAATGACGTCTCTTAATGGCTTTGGGAATATAAAGTTTTCACGCTCCTGAAAAGCCTGGATTGTTTTCCATCCTAGCAATGAAATATAATCAAAATCAGTATTAAACGGGTGGGATGCAAGGATAGCTCAGTGGTTGAGCACTTGCCTCACAATTGCAAGGTCCATGTTCAATTTCCAGCCTTGGTCCCGGCCCCTGCAAACTCATAAGTTGAACTGTGGCACAACTGGTGACCGCTGGGATGGCATGGAGGCAAAGATTCTTGTCTCCCATGTGGGAGGCCCTGGGTTCAATTCCTGCCCCGTGCGGTCCCACATCCACCTGTGTGTAATGAAACCATGTCACAACTAATGATGTACAACTATGGAGACTGCTCTAGGCGCTCCCCCTCCTCTCTCTCTCTCTCTCTTCTCTCAAATAATAAATCTACAAAAACAGCATTTAAACCAGTTTTACCAATCAATGATTGACTACAAAAGTGCAGGTACTTCTGAAAGAAAATCAGTAATACCCCCTTGCAAGCATCTTCTGAAAATCAAAAAATCAGCGACCGCCTCAGCCCAGTGAAAACGTTTTGGAGTCAGCCAGTGGGCAACAGCCTTACTTTGGGAAACGTGTCAGCACGCCAGCTTCTAAACTCCACTGTTTCCCAAAACCCTGCCCAAGCTTTCGTCTTTGCCCAGAGACTACGTCTCATTGTCTCAGCTCTTCCTGCCTGAGCAGGAAACACATTCAGCTTTCCTGTTTAAGATGTGGTGGAATAGATTCCTCATCAGTATTTATGATCAACTATGATTCTGTGCTCTTTGAGTTATCCGGCACTGTATGATCCGCCTGTATTGGGATATAAGGTCCAAGAGGCAGACACCTGTTATTTTCTTCACTCCTAGAATCTAATGTTGACATAGGCACCTCTCACATAAGGTGAAACTCGCAAATAGGTGTGGAGTGCATCTTTAGAGCAGGAGTCATTGCCACCAAGCATAATGTCCCCACTTCCTAAGACACTGCCTGCTACACAGAAGTCGTTGCAGAAAACATTAGTCAATGATTAAGTGAAGGAGTTCATGGTCCATGCAGGTTTTCACATATTTGTTAGGAAATCCTTGAAGTAACCCACACATTATTCAGACACGCAGATCTCTGTGGGTTCACCCTATTCTCATAAACTCATCTCCCTTTTCAGAAAGACACTAGGTGGAAAGATGCCAGCCTGCCTATT
The DNA here is from genome assembly GCA_004027555.1 of Craseonycteris thonglongyai. Classification (NCBI taxonomy): domain Eukaryota; kingdom Metazoa; phylum Chordata; class Mammalia; order Chiroptera; family Craseonycteridae; genus Craseonycteris; species Craseonycteris thonglongyai. The sequence continues at coordinate 19,436 of PVKE010012469.1, read as the reverse complement.
TGGCATCTCCTATTGGATGATTTAGAGACAGTATTATTTCAAAATGGTTAAAACTGAACCCATACTCTTGACCCTCAAAGCAGATCCTCTTCTAATGTTCCGTCTGTTACTGAATAGGACAGGTCAGAAATCCCCCCCGTCCCCCCCACATCTTGATTTTCGACTCAGTATCAAGTAATGGTGATTTTACCTCCTAAGTATATCCTGAGTCTGCTCACTACTCCCCCTTTACGTGTGTGCCACGTGAATCCATGCTGCCATTAGCTGTCCTCTCAATTATTTTAGTAACCTACTGATGCAGGAACCATTGTGAATGGCGGTGTCCCATAGTCGTGGTCTCTCAAGCTGAGCTCAAAGAATGGGAACCGGGCTCCACAGGAAAGGTGAAGTGGCAACATTTATTAAGAAAGGGAAGGAGTAAAAGTCCTCGAAACGAGAGGGGACGTCCAAAAATGGAATGCCTGAGTTAAAAGGAAAGCTGACAAGAGGGGCACCCGAAAGGGGAATGCCCAGTTCTATACTTGGGGTTTTTCCTATATACCTTCTATATGCCTTGAAGCTATTGTTCTGTGCCTGTGGTTGATTCTTAACATTAAGTGTTGCCCCAGTCTGTCACATAGTTCAGACTGAGCCAGGTGACGTCTTATCTTGGATCATAATCCAATCTTACTGGAAGGGCCCTTGATAATGCGTCCTGGTGTTATCTTCTCCTGTAACCAGCCATCCAGCCTTCAGGCCACCCTATCTCTGTGCTACATTCCAAGGCCTGGGTGTCATGACTACCGAGCTCACTGGGGCCCCTGCCCCTCCTCAACTGCCTATGTTTTGCTAAATCTCCTGTCTCACTACTAATTGGCCCATGATCATGTGCTATCGTCCTCCAGCTCATATATGATCATGTGCTATTGTCCTCCGGCTCATATATGGTCCAAGCTTGCCCAACCCCCAGCCTGCAGGCCACATGCAGCCCTGGATGGATTTGAATGTGGCCTGACACAAACTCATAAACTTTATTAAAACATAATGTGATTTTTTTTTTTTAGCTCATCCGCTGTTAGTGTGAGTGTATTTTAGGTGTGGCCCAAGACAACTCTTCTTCCACTGTGGCCCAGGGAAGCCACAAGGTTGGACACTGCTGGTAATCAATCAAGTCTCTCAGGAAAGGTGTACAGTAAGGGTGAAAAACCATAAGGAAAACAGAACCAGAAAATGGAGGAGAAACTCTCTTCCCTTCCATCTTACACAACCTAAAGCCCTCACGAAGAGCCCAGAACTAACCTGGTATTTGCGGAGTCTTTGGTAAACTTAACGACCACATAGAAGATTATTTCTCCACCATAGATTGATTCCTTTAATTCCAAACATCTGACATCATAACATAAGCTTGGAACACGTTCCCTTTCCCAAGCTGGGGAGTGCCTGGAGTTTCTTGAAGCACTTTTCTATTTGGATGGAAATGTAGGAGGTATCAGTATAATTCTAAAGTAAAACCTAAATGGCTGCATCCACGGCCCTTTGCTCAAAATAAGTGTTTCCTCATTCTGAAAACTGTTCTCATTCACACACAAAAATTTTCTCTGCTGTGGGCTTCGGGGCTATGTCGATAACTAGATGTAATAATCTGAAGGACTCTGAAACGTTAAAGTGGGAGGCATTAAGTAACTGCCTCCTGATCTTCTGCATTTGCCACGTGTATTAAGGCTTTATGTTTGTTTTTGTTTGCTTGTTTTTAAGTCTCGGAGTTTTCTATTTTTCAGAGCCTTAGATCACCTTTCATTTCCTTTAACTGAATTTTCATTGAAAATAGATAATGGTCCTGCTCTAAAGTTCCTGCTTTTACTACCTTAAAAATCTATTTATAGGCTGATTTAAATGTCATCTAACTTCCTTTTCATCCTTAAACATACTTAACCAACTTTTAAAGCCTTCCCAATGTAAGGTAAAAATGTGTCACTACAATGAGAAGGTTAATAAACAAAGCAAAAAAGAAAAGACTACTTATGACAAAATATTTTAGAAATCCAGTTCTTTTGATGAGTAATCAGCTTTGGTAGCAGGAACACTTCAAAGTGCTCTCTAAACATTGAATTTTCACCATTGATGCTACAAAGCCTTGCTTCTTATCTTTCCCGATCACCCATGCAATGACTTCAAAAGGATAAAAAGAAAGCGTGGGAATCCCTCAAAGCAGCCTGGTGCTAGGCCCAGTAATCTTGTTTTTAACTATCATGCCTTCAAGAACGAGATAATTGTTTCATTACATTATGCTGTAATAAATATTATAATTGACATTTTATTACAAAAGAGCAAGTAGTCAAACCATTCAGAAATAAAATCCGAGCCCAAGGGATTTCTAGAAGAAAATGAAAAATAATTAGACAGCGCCAGTGTCGACATCTTCAAGAGAAAGAGATCGTTTAAACTTGTCTTTTACTTACTGAAATATGTTCTGCATATTTTATTGTTTTTTTGTCATCTTGCTTGTTATAATCCAGCCAGTGAATGTTCAAAGAACATAAAATCCTACAAATAAATAAACTGAATATGAGTGAATTTGCAAAAAGGCAGCCATTTAAGATCAAAAGTCTCCCATGTATGCTTTGATTATTCAAAGCAATTATGTTTCCCGGAGGTGTTCCAGCAACATGTGACTTATCAGTAGAAGAAAAATCAAAAAGTTTTAAGTGTCACGACACTTGCATGTCTAATTTTCAGAGCACAAGTAACTTGGAAACCTTATCTGGATTAGCATGGTATCATCAGTCAAAGTTCTGGCTGATCACATCTTTGCAGAATTCGATTGTAAGGCATTCTGGGTCAGGGCGGGAAGTTGTAATAGACAATGACCTTTGATCAAGAATGAAATATATCACCATAAAGCATGTGATCAGTAACGAGAGAGTCATCCGAGGAAGTACTGAAAACTATACCAGAGGGAACTGGAGAGGTGAGAGGTTAGAGCTTTTTGCTGTGGAGTGTTAGTCTTGAACAGGAGAACACAAATTAGGGTGTACCTATGAATTTTGCTGTTTGGATCAGGGGACATCTTCACACTAGCATCTCCATAAAGGTCCCTTACACCAAGATAACAAAACAGAGACAGCATTTAAAAATTCAAAAACAAAATTCTTTCTATCAGTTTATATATATATATATATATATATATAAGTCAGGACTTTTTGTTGGTAATGCATGTGAGAAATTATTGTAAAAGCTGTGTTGGCAAAAAAGCAGAAGTGCAAATGTTTTATATTATTATGGGAAGAAGGAAAAGAAAAGAAATGGTGGTAGCCATGGGCTCGTCTCAGTGAGAATGTTTCTCTCGTAGACATTGGAGTTGAGTCATCTTTTCTGATGGTTGGAAAATCATCCAAGTCAGTGTTTTTCAGCTTATAGCATGTAGAAAATTGCTGACAGGACACTTTTGTCGTCATCCTGTTACATAAAATAGGTGGGTAGTGAGACTAAAGGTGATCTTTTCATTCACATAAACATTAAGGGTAGGGCTTTAAAAAAATGCTAGGTCAAAGTTTTGGGAGAAGTGTGTGTATGTGTGCATGCGCATGCACATGAGTGTTTGGAGGGATTGGTGTTTAAGTGTAGAAGGGTCAGAATGGAACAGGTGAGCAGGAAGTGGCAAGTTAAAAGCTCTGTCCATGGGGAAGCCGGGATGGCTCAGTGGGTTGGGGGCTCACTTTGCAGTGCTGGGGACCGAGGATCGAATCCCGGTCCTGGCCCGTGTGGAGCCACGTGCTGAACTGGGAGCTCCCCCAGTTCAGTTTCTGTCTCTGTATCTCTCTCTCTCTCTCTCTCTCTCTCTCTCTCTCTCTGTCTGTCTCTCTCTCTCTCTCTCTCTCTCTCTCTCTCTCTCTCTCTCTGTCAAAAATAAATAAATAAATAAAATACATTAAAAAAAAAACAAAAAAACTCTGTCCAATGGGTAGAGGAGGGAATGAAAGGAATATTAGGTGGCAGGCAAGATTGACTAGAATTGGTTATATTTATAGATGAAAGTGGGAATTGAGGGTCGGCCCCTTTAGGAAAGATAAAAACCTAGCACTCTATGTGTAGAAATTCTACCTTCTAGCAATGATAGGGAACCAGTATGTTAAAATGATTCCTGTTAAGTTCCGGAAGAAGTAATATCTCTTTATATGTAATACTTTATTCTCTAGTACCTAGGATCTCTAGTAGGGAACTCTGATATCCACCAAAGATGTAACTAGGGGATTATGTTTAGTTTAATATCTTTTTTAAAAAAACTGAGTAAATAGGGCCATTTTCTCCCTCACATTAAAATAACCATGAGACTTAGGATTTCAAAACCCCGAAGCACAAGAAAATGTGAGAGGAAAAATGTAACTTTATTTTAAAATTCCATAGGTCTTGTGAGAGCATGGGAAATGCTGGGCAATGAGGGAGGTGGTAGAGGGGACATCAGGGGCAGGGACAGGACATAGTCACACAGTGGACACAGGTAGTACTGGACTTCCGTCCTCCTATCACCAATCTCACACCACAGAAGACAAGGTTTCCAGTGAAGTAGGAAGTTGGAAAGAAAGGACAAAAACTAGTATGTTTCTAATAATGGAAAGTGGTAAATACCTTGTCATCTCATGTATCTGTATACACATCAAAAGGGCAAGAAAACCACACTTTTCACATTCTGAATGTCACCTAGTTTGTTGTTAAATGATGAAACGGAACTAAACTGTACCAAAATGAGTCATTGGAATATACCGGGGGTGCCAAGAAAATGCATACACATTGTAGGAGATGTTATCTAGGTATCACTTTCTAAAGTTGAATTGAATTACGGGAGCAATGTGTAGTACGATATTTGCTCAAAAGATGGCATTCATCAAATGAATGCTAGTGTCACCATGCGACAGGCAGGACAGTCAAAGACTATGGCAGAAGCATGCTTGTCGTTCAAGGAGCACAAGACCATTTGGAAGTGGTATTTGAAATTCGAGAACATTCTGGAAGTACGACAACAATGGAGGCATGAGTGTGCAACAGAACCTCCAACAAGCCTAACAATTGCTCACATTCGTGATAAGTTTGAGATGCATGCTCCATGGAAACGGCATGCACAGGGATATATAAGTGGATACTTTGGTCAACGTTGCTCCAGCAGTAGTTTGTCATCATCAGAAGTGTCTGGACCAGATGGGAACCACTTTGAGCACCTTTTATAATTGCAAAAGTCAAATGTGAGTTGTTTTCATCTTTGGTTATTGGCATTTATGGAGTATTACAATTTTAATATAGTTTTTTCCTTTCTTAAAATGTGTATACACTTGGCACCCGCTGTATGTATGTGTATGCATAGGCATGTGCATGTGCATGTGTGTGTTTATATACATTTTAGTGGATGTAAAAATAAGCCAAAAATCTAAATTGAAGGAGGAAAAAAGGGCAACTCAGGTTTTAAAGAAATCTTGTAAAAGATAAAGAAATCATGTAAAAAATCATGTAAAGAAATCATGTAAAAATATGAGGTCCACTGGGAGAGGTCTGCTTGACAGAAATGCAGGCTCGGCAGAATGTTGGTCCTAACCTAACGAGCCTCCTCTGCGTAAAGCTCAGTCTTGGGGTGAACGCTATTTGTAATCAACAATTGAAAAGGAGAGAAAGACACCATCTGTTGTCTTTAAGACCACACTTACAAGGAGAAAACATGCCCCCATCAGCGCTGCTTTCACCGTCACATCTAGGTCGGCAGGGACGTGAATCCCAAAGTTGTCAGCATTGGTGAAGACATTATTCACAAAGCCTGACCAATACTTCGAAATCTTCCCAATCGTGAGCTTTTCATCCATGGTCTTCACCTTCACAAAGACAAGAAAAGGCATTACACTTGAGGGCAAAACTGATGGGCTTAGATTCCCTCACATTTAAAAGCGCTGTCCGGAAAGTATCCAGCCAGGCAATATGAAAAATAGGGGCATTTATGGCTGAACCTCCCACCCCCACCCCCCCAGCCCTTGTACTTCCTAAGGGAGATACATTATTTTATTCATCATCTCTAATCAATAATTTGTTGTTATTCATTGCTTTATATAAACATAGGTTTGTAGATTTAACTTTCCAGTTTACTCTTCAGGAATGTTGCTTTTCTGATGGTTTTTTAATCCATCATAATTCTTTTTTTGTATGCAGATGGAGACTATAATAGCAATAAATAATTAAGGTCGGGCCACCACAAGATGGCAGTAGGCACATTGTCTCAACTATGTGGTCTAACCATGAAGGTCATTTCTTTACCTGAGGTCTAGATTTTAAACCTGAATTCTTCATTAAAAGAGAGAGAGAGAGAGAGAGAAGCAGACACAGAGACAGAGACAGAGAAAGGAAGGAAGGAAGGAAGGAAGGAAGGAAAGAAGGAAGGAAATATGTTTGAGAAATATTTTTAGAAGGAATTAATTTCATTTCTAAATACAACTTATACATTTTGTTGCTAAGATTTTATCATTAGCAAGACATTTAAATATTACCAGCCATTGTTTAATCTTATTTTTATATTATATTTAGACATTTACTAGACCATTACTTTACAACCATCCCTAAGTCCTGTTTCTGAATTTAAAAAGTCCTAATATACCATACATGAAATTCAGACTAAATTGACATAAAAAAACTATAGTCCTTCTCAGGTGGAAGGAGAATACCATTAAACTTTATCAACTATTCATTTGCTTATGGTTTAATATAAACATTCACTATCAGTATGTCAGTAAAAGACAGAAAGCAGAAAAAGTTACTTATGACATCCCTCATCCCTGTGCCTTGAATACTATCTTGTGTCTATGTTCTCCTCTATCATAGGGCATATTTTTTAATATTTATTTATTTATTTATTTATTTTTGACAGAGAGAGAGAGAGAGAGAGAGAGAGAGAGAGAGAGAGAGATACAGAGACAGAGAGAGAACTGAACTGGGGGAGCTCCCCAATTCAGCATATGGGTCCGCACAGGACGGGGCCGGGATTTGATCCCCGGTCCCTGGCGCTGCAAAGTGAGCGCTTAACCCACTGAGCCATCCCGTCTTCCCCTTATAGGGCATATTTTTATATTAATACTTCACTCTTAGGAAAGCCATGACCAAGTCCTTCTGTAGTTAGGTGGAGCTAGGACAGGTCACTTTGCAAAATGTACATTGTATTCTATGTGGATGGTGTTCAGAGATACACGAGTGAATGAATAAAAGATAAATATACAATTTAAAACAGACCATCTTCTCTGCCTAAGATGTATTTCTAAGAGAAACTAAGATAGTTCTTATCAATACAGATTGAATTTGCAACTATGTATTGTGTTTTAAACATTCAATTTACACAAATATATTTATGTGAGAGTAAACTGTTCAAACACAACCCACGAGGGTACTAATATCCATTCCCTCACAGTTGTTGCTATAAGACACACATATTTTTAATCCTTATTTAACAATTATTAAGTATTCATAACATATTTTTTCTCTTTAGATTGTCAACTGTCAGTTCTCTGTGTTCAATTTAAAAAGTTAGCAAATCTAATGAACATAGCTTTTAAATTAGTGGTATTTTAATGGAATGTGCTTCTGAGATGAGATTTGAACTGGGAAATTTTACCGCCAGGGTTATAGCAAAGAGGATACAATTCATGTGATTCTAAATTATATTTATTTGTTTTATACTATAGGTACTGTGTTTCAACATATATCAAATTTTGGTAGGATGTTTTAAAAAAACTTCTTGGACTTAGTATTCTCAAATTATGAATTACTGTTAGCATGTACAATATTGGCTTATTATGATTATTTCACAGATATATTATTTCTAACTTTATTGCAGAGATATTTTATGAATTGAACATTTTAAACATTGAGTTATGTTGCAATAAAATCAGGACCTAAGTAAAAACTTGCTTCACTGTGTCCATCATACCTCAAAATCCACATCGCCAAAACAGCCACAGGTTGCACAAGGCCCCACAATTTTCAAAATATCTTCTCTGTTTGCATTTTGGATTGCAAATTTAGGCAGAAAAGGGTCCCACTTCTGTGCAACGTAACTCACTACAGTACCAGGAGGGGCTTGGATTTCTAACTGTAAAGAAAGACAATAAAATGAGATTTTTCTAAGGTTATTGTGTTTTTAATTTTATTATATTTTAAAGTTCTTTCCAAATGATTAACTTTTATAAAACTATTATTATTTTTTAGTCTACAAATTATTTTAGGTAACTGCTGCTAAGGAAGCAAAGTGATGGGGTTTTTTCCCTCATATTTTATAGACACTAAGACTCCATGGTATAGGTATATGCTTGTTTGTTTGTTTTATTGTTAAATTTACTGGGGTGATATTGATTGATATCAATTACATTGTTTCCAGGTATACAATTCTACATGACATTGTCTATACGCACTAGCAATTCATGTCTATGACCTCACTTCTTTAAAGAGGCCCTATCCCAGAACTTTCTTCTCACACAGAGACCCTGGCTCCTTCGCCACGTTTGTTCCAACTACAACAGTTGGCCAAGTATGGGAAGCGGTTTCTCATGAGGGACCTAATTTCTACTCCCTCTCAGTTGTTGCTACAACACACGTATTTTTAATCCTTATTTACTAAGTATACATAGTATTTTTTCACTTGAGATGATCAACTTTCAGCTTCTCTGTGCTCAGTGAAAAATCAACGTTTCTACAGAATGATAGTTCTTACATACTAATTTGATTACTGCTCCTCAGTCTTCCAAAGTGATAAACAATAGCTATTGCATTTTCAGGCTTTACTTTAGTATTTTTTTTTTACCCATTACCCTCCATTCTAATTTCTTTATGTTCTTTCTATCAGATTGTATTTCAATACACTGATGTGGCCAAATCAAATCCTTTGTAAAGTGCAGATAGCAAAAAATTGTTTACTTTTAAATCAAACCAACTTTCTATCATCACATTTATTTTGTCTTTCCTTATTTATTAAGCTTGTAGACTTTAAATATGTATGTCTGTAGTATTCTTGGGTTGACAGAGGTGATGTCGAGAAGGCTGCTTAGAATTACATAGGATTGTTCTTGGATCACTTTTAAAGGAATTGGTTTGATTTTGACCACATTTAAAGAATGTGGGTATCAAAGCATAATTTATGTTTAATTTGTGTGACACTGGGCTACTACAGCACAAAACATCAATTATCAGAAATTTACTTATGCGCTTGTATTCCGTGATTATACTGACTATGCTATGTGGGGGCATATTAAATCTTAAATATCCTCAGGAGGAGGATGAAATTCTTGGGCTCCATATATAAGTACTTTAACTGTCTTATCATTTAACCTTTAAATAATTGAAGAAGCAGCTTCCCTATATAAGGGTTGCCTGGAAAGTATCCAGCCATGCAATATGAAAAATAGAGGCATTGATGGCTGGAATTCTTCCAGACAGCCCTCATATACTGGTAGAAACTTTCCTGATGAACCTCCCTCCAATGCTATTTATTTTCCATCATGCTATCTAGAGTACTTATACATATAAGTCCTCCATAGAGAAATGTGGACTTGAATAAAGTTACCTGCTAACAAGTCCCACTCATGATATTTCCTAGATGTATGATCATAGCTAAATCACCTTCACTCTCTTAAGTCCCAGTTTCCTCATCTGCAAAATGTGGGAAGTAAAACTTACTCTTTTTAGCTCAGAGAGGTCTCAAGACATCAAAAAGTAAGTTCTAAATCAACTTAACTACATTGTGTCCATGAAAGTTATGATGATAGGTTCATTCAAGAGTGATAAAAATCTATGATAGATGCTAATAAAGTAATGGAATGATTCCCTCTAGAACAAGAGTACCGCCGTTTCTGCGAATTTGAAGTATGTCATGACTGTGTGAATGGAATGTGACATTCTGGACTCAGTCATGATAGCTAACCAAGGGAGAACACCTGACAAGTGATTAGTATTATTTGGCACTTCCTGAACTTTGCTCCAGTTAGAGAAGATAAAAAGACAAAGGGTAAATGTGCTCAATGGTGGAACGCATAGATATTACAATGACATAGCTAATAACAAGATTCAGGAAGGCGTGTGTCATTTACATGATGAATGAACTGTCTTCAATTAACATCATAAACACTACTATTTTTTTTTTTTGATTGGAAAGGAAAATAATATAATGAATTAGCAAATCCTCCATCTGCTCTGATGCTAAAGGAGCGATATTCTAATTCGAATCCCTGAAAGGTTCATGCTCCAGATGAATGGCATGTATTAAAGAAATCATCGCTGATCTTTTTTAAACATGGGGCGGGGGGGGGGGGGGAAGCACACCAGAGCCAGTGACAACCAACCTCTTGTAGGTAGCAGGGACACCAGCAGCTGTTACACCTCAGCGGCCTGTTCACTGTGATCACCTCTGTCTCCGAGTTGTCCATGATCCGCAGCGTGCAAGAGCGCAGCGTGGAGCAGAAAGTCCGGTCAAAGCAGATGCTTTCCTCCACAGCGAAGTAAATTCTCTGTCCCAAGCTGTTCTTGATCTCATATTTGTTAGAGGTCTCCGTACCAAGTATCACTGAGGGAGTGCAAAAAAAAAAAAAGGAAAAGACATCAAAATCACGGTAGTGCTTCATATTGAACCTCGAAATAAGCCCTATGGATACTGTTATTAAAAGACAACATTCAAGGGTGTCTGGAAACAATCCAACCATCAATGCCTCTATTTTTTGTATTACATGGCTGGATAATTTCCGGCCAGCCCTCGTATAACTTTGCAGACAGATGTTCATTGCAGTATTATTCACGGTGGCCATGACATGGAGACGACGAAAGTGTCCTTTGATAGATGACTGGCTAAAGAAGCTGTGGGACAGAGATAGAATGGAATATTACCCAGCCACAAGAAAAGAGGAAGTCCTGCCATTCGCAACAACATGGCTGAATCTTGAGATCATCATGCTAAGTGAAGTAAGGCAGACTGAAAGGGGGAGAGCCATATGACTTCACTCATATGTGGGGTATAAAACGGAAAGCAGGGATGGCACAAGACAAACCCATGGACACAGCCAGTAGCTTAGTGGTTATCAGAGGGTAAGAGGGGCGGAGGGTGATGAAGGAGGGAGTGGGCACCAAATATGTGGTGATGGAAGGAGAGCTAACTCTGGGTGGTGAGCACACAATGCAACACATAGGTACTGTACTGTAGAGTTGTATATTTGAAACCTATATAATTTTGCTAACCAATGCCACCCCAACAAATGTAATTCAAATCAATCATCAATCAATAAATCAATATCATAATAAATCAATAAAAGAAAATAAACATAGGGATAGGTTAATTAAGTACATGGTATAGTCTTCAAACAAATGTACTTCCACACTCTGAAATTTGAGGATCGGGCCATGAAATTCAAAGTAAACTCTGAGAACAATGCTGTGTGATTAAATTTTGATCTTACATAGATGACCTACTTGGAACCATACAGTATCATTTTTCAACCAAGAAAGCAATGCTGTAAAGAAGAACTGAGTACTCAAATAATAACTATTATAGTTATAGAGTTTATCAACATAATTCATATAATAGTAATGATAGCTGCATGCTCTCCTGTTATATTTCAATTTTGACATATTTTAGAAATAATATAGGATAGTAATAAGAACAAAAAATACTCGAGAAATTTGAATTCAGTTAGTCATACTTGTAAATTTGCCTGAATCATGGATGAAATGGTCAAACAGTGAAATTTTGTTTTTATGGATCTTTTTTAAATTTAGTCACAACACTTGCTTTCCATTTCTGAAATTACTAAGAAAATTTAAATTATTAGCAATCAGGGAAATGATCACATATCTTTTATTATTTTTAAATTAAAAGTAATGTCACATTCCTAATGTGACAAGGACTCTCAAGGACTTAGAGAGTTTTATGCATTTAGGTTTATCTATGTCTATGTCAGACTAATTATTTTACTTAACAACATTTATTTTAAAAATAGAACTAATTCCCATTTTGATCTAAATCTAGGTCAAGAATTTAACTTTATTGTTTATAAAATATTCGGTGTAAAGAAACTTCTAAAACCTAATATATTTTTAACAGTTTTCAAATAAGTACAGAATGTAATATACTTACTTCCAAGAATCTCCACCTGCTGGTGTATGATTATCAGGTCTAACTGTGGAAGAGTGACAAAGGAGATCAAAAGTATTACGTCACAACACTTGGAAAACATTTGGAGCTACTGTTAACCTGTTTACCAGACTATATGAAATTAGGTGATTTTTATGTTCTCTATGAGGAAAACAGTTGAACACAGATCACATTTCATAATGAAAAAAGAAAGAAAGATGTTTTTTATTCAAGTGAAAATAAAAAACTATATGAACCCTGAACATTTCAAGGCAGAATTGTCCCAGAATAAAAGTAGAAACGGTCGTTAACTCTAGTCCCTTTCATGGTAGTAGAAGGATACAAGAGTAGCTTTGGAAAAAATGCTTTGAGAAAATTTTTAAACAATCTCTGAATAATAATGCTTAAGAGGTTTTAAAAGTCACCCTCCTCCTTATTTTTTTAAAGAAATGAAACAAAATAACAATAATCTGAATGCCTGGCTCCTCACAACCTCGCCTAACTTGACTTTGACTCTCATGTTTTAGCTCATTCCTCACAGAGTTGAAATGTCTTCGTTAAAGCTGAAAGAGGTTATTCCAGAATCTTCCTTTGGGCTAGAAAAAACTAAAACTCTTGCTGACATTAACAAAACACCAATTTAAGCAGAATAAGAATTATGCCACTATATGAATGACATACCGGTAATAAAACTTGCTGTATATAATTAGAAATGAAGTTAGTTTACAGAGATAATGTGTCCACAAATAATTGGGAAATTACTACATTAAAAAGTACACAATTATTTTTTCAAGAAAATATTCAACATGTATTCTTAGAATAAATTTTACTTGTATATATTTTTTAATTTGATATTTAATACTTGAAGATTCACTATATTAAAATCCTAAAAACTGAATATATTAATTCTGGTCATTTTGTTCTCTTTTGTTGTTTTTTTTGTTTGTGTGTGTGTTTGTTTTTTATTGTTAAATCTGTTAGGGTTACATTGGTTAGTAAAAATAGGTTCCAGGTGTACAAATCTATAGTACTTTGTCTATGTGTTACATTCGGTGTTCACCACCCAGAGTCCTCTTTCTTTTCGTCACCATATATTTAGCTGCCCCTCCCCCCTCTCCCTCCGACCTTCCCACTTACCCTCTGGTAACCACTTAACTATTGACTGTGTCCATGAGTTTTTCTTTCTTTGTTGCTTTCAGTTCTATATTCCACATATGAGTGAGGTCATATGCTTCTTAGCTTTTTCTGTCTGGCTTATTTCGCTTAGCATGATGATCTCAAAGTCATTTTCTTTACTCATGTTTCATTTTATATTTTGCCTTATTATTTTTTCAATTTTTAAGTTTTCAATTACAGTTGACATACACTATTATGTTAATTTTGGGAGGAGTCCAGCATAGTGATTAAACATCCAAATAACTCATGGAGTGATCTCCCCAATAGTATTCTAATTCACCATTAAATTTGTTTTACTTTATTCTTAATAACATCACTTGAAGCTGTTAAACTGAAATAATTATTGCTAGTATTTTGTATTGATTGGGCATCACAAACCCAGAAAATTCGAAGTTACATTATTTCCTTCATTCTCCTTATATATCCTGAGGTGGAAGTAAAACTAATATCATTTCCTCTACTCATATCTTATTATTAATAAAAGAGTGCATGTAGCCTCTTTTTTTTAAGTTTCACAAAAAAACAGTTTCCAAAAATAGTTTATGATTTAAGATGTTCTAAAACCTATTTTAACAATGATGGCAGTTTTACAGAACAGTAGAATCAGTCGTTTGTAGAGTATAGTTGTGAGTTCTGTTTTCTTTTGAGAAAAATGGAAGGTTGTAGGAATAGAAGATATAAATCTCAAAATGGTGATCCATCGTGAAGCAGTGAATCTGTGTGGAAGTAACTTAGGGATGGAGAACTATGGGAACAAAACTATGGTTTCAGTTTTGGAGCTTCAAATAGTAGTCATGGACCCAGTTTTAGTCTAGAAATTGAGAGCCGCTCCTCAAGGAAAAGGGAAATGACACCTCTCTCATGTCTTAACAGCAGCAGTTGTTTATTTGATGCGCTTGATGTTTTCACATAGGGAATGATTTAATTCTCACAAGACGTTAGAGAGAGGGATCATTATGTCTTCCATGTGAGGAGACAATCCTGAGAGAGATGAAGTAGTTTGCTTAGGGTAGCAGTTTGTAAACGATGAGCCTGTGCCGTTCTGTAGCCTATTTTGATACGCTGTCTAAGACTGTTATATTGGCATCACTCAGCTAATCTTAGAAACTTGGAGAAATCATCCTTCAAGGATACTATGGAACTTCTGAGGGCCTTTCTTCCCCATTTTCTCTCCTCTTATATTCACCCTATTTTCTGTAACAACATTTGATGTGATTTGCTGTATCTCTGTGGGGAAAACCCGCATTTGAGGCTCTTATTTGTGGTTGTTCCTGTAATTACCTTTAAGTAGTTTTAGGCTACTTGTAACCTGTGGTCCAAATGAGCCCTTTCCATCCTTTGCTATTAGTTGAAGGACTGGGATTTGTTGGAAAGTTTAAACTTTAAACTTCATCGAATCACATACATATTGAGGTGTTAGGGCAAGTACAGACTCCTCCAGCGTGAAAGGTACAGAGGAGAAACCTATGACAGCCTTGGATATATAGCTCAATAATATTCTTCTGGGGGAAGCCGGGAGGGCTCAGCGGGGTAAGTGCTCGCTTTGCAGCCCCGGAGACCAAGGATCGAATCCAGGTCCTGGCCCAGGCGGACCCATATGCTGAGCTGGGGAGTGTCCCCAGCTCAGTTCTTGCCGGGGCCTATGCAGGAGGCTCCTGGCCCAGTTCCTACCCTGTGCAGTCCCGCGCCCACCTGTGGAGTGAAACTATATGGAAAACTAATGCTGTCAACTATGGAGACTGCTCTGGGCCCTCCCCCTTCTCTCTGTCTCTCTCTGTCTCTGTCAAAACAATAAAAAAAAAAATCTTAAAAAATAAAAATTCTTCTGAATAATTTATCACCCTTACCGGGCATCAGTACAGTTTCCCCATGAATTGGTTTTGAATTGTGCAGGTCCACTTATATGCAGTTGTTTTTTCCCCCCAAAACATATTGTAAACGTATTCCCTCCTCCTTATGATTTTCCTCAATAGCATGGTCTCTCTAGCTAACTTGATTGTAAGAATACAGTGTATATTGCACATAACATAGAAAATTTGTATTAATTGACTATGTTATTGGTAAGTTTTGGGTCAACAGTCTGCTATTAGTAGTTAAGTTTTGGGGGAGTCAAAAGTGCTATGTGGATTTTTTACTAGAAAGGGGGATGGGTGCCCCTAAGTTACATGTAGTTCAAGGTCAAGTGTACTCCGAGTTAACTGGATCTTCACATGTTCTTTGTAGCTCACTACTCTTACCTATAGGCAACTAAATTTTCATCATTGTCCTTTGATGTTTGAAGAATAAAGTGTTATTGACTGTTATGAACAAGTTAATCCAATCTGGAAAGAGAAGGTACTAGTTTTATCCTTAGGTTTAATTTACATGAACACCATATACACATATATATGCATATAGATACATATGTATGTACATACTTGCCTACATACTTGGGATTTTATTTACCGTACAAATTGTTAATGGAAAAAAGAGTGCCAATCATCATTGCATAGACTTGATTCAAAGAGAATAGATGAATTTTTAAATTTAATTTAATTTAATTTACCAGAATTTTGTATATTTTTCTGTTCACTTACTGAAGAATATATTGTGCCTAAAGTTCATAATGTTATTTAATTCTTGTGGTTTTTCAAAGTCAATGCATAAAAATTCATTATCTATATTTCTCTTGCAGATTTGTGGTCTAAAACTTTTAGAAGGATCATTCATCCTGTTACACGCACACCGCTTTAAAGCAAATAAGTGTTCTTTTTGTATAAAGTGAATAAATTATCTTTTACCTCTGAAGTAAAATATTCACCAATTTGTGGCATATTTTGGCTTCCTGAGGAAGATTATCGGAGATATGGTTTTGGAAAAGTGACCTCTTGTTAGAACTGAAGCCCATGTGTTTCTATCTGTATTTACTGAATGTGAAAAAACAAAAACAAAACCGTGTATTCTTGTCCAGCATGTCTCCAGGGTGTCGTCGTTCATGGATGGGAGAAGAGTCTGTGAGGACCATATGTGACCATATGTCAGCCCTCTGGCCCTGGCGTTTCACTTTCATACTTGGCAAAATCTTGTTTGACAACGTTCCCAAACAGCTTGCAGCAGTTCATCAGCTCTCATCAGCTATTACAGCTGATCCTCTCTGCAGATGGAAGGCAGGAGGGAGCTCCCCAGGTTTTTTCCACGTCTCCCTGAGCCCCTCAGTCTCTGAAGTCCATTTGCCTGCCAGGGGGTTGCTGGAGAAGGCATCTGCAATTATAGACATTTTCCCAGGCACATACGCTGCCTGAAGCTTCAACCCTACCAGGCAGAACTGAGATCTCGTGTACCTTAAGGGAATTCACACAGAGATTGGATTTTGATAAAGGAGATAGACTTTATGGTTAGAAAGAAGGCCAAGAGCAAGCTAAAAATTGCAGCAAATGTGCTGACACCTCAATAGTAGTGTATGTCTAATCTTTTGTAGGATAAACTACCCAAGCAACAATAATAGTTATAAATATAATTGCTATGCATGTGCTGTGACATTCAGATGATGATTTTTTTTCTGATTGATTTATTGTAAGGCTTGAATCATGGCTTACCCTCCAACTAGCCTAGTGACTATAAGAATAAGATCTTTCTAAGCGAAATAAGCCAGACTGAATCAAGAAGCATATGACGTCACTTATAGGTGGAATATAAAACTGAAAGCAACAAAGAAACAAAACCTTGTGGACACAGTCAATAATTTAGTGGTTACCTGAGTGTAAGTGGGGAGGGGGTGGTAGAGGGGGGAGGGGGTGGTAGAGGGGAGAGGGGGTAGTAGAGGGGGAGAGGGAGGGGGTGGGAGGAGAAGGAGGGGGAAGTAAATATATGGTGATGGAAGAAAGCTGACTCTGGGTGGTGAACACACACATAGATGAAGTACTATCTTTTACACTTTTTTTTATATACTTTGACTATAGCAAGTACTCAATAAATATTCTTTAAATAAAGAGCTGTATGTCTAGACAAGTTAGACAATTGCTTAAGGGTAAACTCGCTGTCGCCTTGAGCCGTGAGCAGAAGGAAGGTGCTAAAGAGCTCAATCAAAATAGGTTTCGTTTTTGTTACTGTCAAGTAAACCAAGAAACTAAGAAGTGGTCCTAAAAGCAAACATAAACTTCTCCCCCACACCCCAAAGAGAAATAAAAGAAAAAAGAATTTAGAATGTCCTTGTTTAAATGCTCTTTTCTTGTTTCACTCCAATAAGTTATTTGTTGAAGTCCTTCCACTGTGGTTGAAAAGCAAAGACCAAGCTGTAGTCACTTTAAGGCGGACACACTGGTAGAAATAGAGCAACAGAAAACACCTGGCTTAGGTATTCTAGCCCGGGAGGGAGGCCACCCGGTGGAGGGAGGCCCAGCTGGCCCGCTGGGGGCTCAGGGTTGGCAGGTGAGACACGAAGGCTTCTGTCCAGGTCCGGAGCTCCAGGGAGAAACCGCAACAGACCCCGGCTTCTGTGGTTGTGTGTATCTGCAAGAGGAGGGAAATGCAGCCCCTGTGTAAACGGACACCATTTCACTTCATTTCGCTTATACTGCTCCTTCACTTCCTTTTGTTTCCCCTCTTCACTTGACCCCAACACCAAAGGAAAATGGAAGGTGGAAGATGGCCCATCGTAGCGGTGAGAAAAAAGGTGGGTAATTTGGATAACATACAGGGTGTTCAACAATATGTTTTTTGAAGGCCTGTAAAACTTCTCCTTAGGAGAGCTGCAAAATGATAAGCTATAGAAGGGACCATCAATGGTCAAAGGAACTAGATACTCTCTACTAAAAAAAAACAACTTAGATGTAGGTTTTGATTAATTATGACTTTTAAAGCAGAGCCTTCTTTCCCCAAATATCATTATACAGAAGTGCCTCGTAGTTTCCAAGAATATTCTGGGTCCTTGTCGATCACGCTCTTGGGGCTAGGTTCAATCCAATGGTTCTTACTCTGAAGCCTGAACCTAAGCCACCTGGGCAGCTTGTTACAAGATTGCTGGGCGCCACTCTACAATTTCTGATTCAGTAGTTGGGGTGGGGGTAGGTGCTTGAGAATTTGCATTTTTTGGAGAATTTGCATTTTTATAAATAAGTTCCCAGGTAAGCTAATGCTACTGGTCTGACAATAATACTTTGAGAACTAATGGTTTCATTCAATATACCGGTACTATGAGGACATTCATTACTAACTTATGAGCTTCTTCAGGGCAGTATAATGTTTAATTTAGCTTGAATTTCTCAGTGTTTTGTATAAAAGCATCCAAATATTCTCTTGACCATGTGAATCCCTGTTGTAGCTTAATATTTATTTATTTATTTATTTATTTTTGACACAGAGAAAGTGAGAGAGAGAGAGAGATACAGAGAGAGAACTGAACTGGGGGAACTCCCCAGTTCAGCATATGGTTCCGCACGGGCCGGGGCTGGGATTCAATCCTCGGTCCCCGGCGCTGCAAAGTAAGCGCTTAACCCACTGAGCCATCCCGGCTTCCCCTGTTATAGCTTACCCAATATGGCAAAGGATAAAATAATTACAGAAGTCTATCAAGTTTGGCTTTGATGTTTCAGAGAATCACCTGTTTTCTATAGTACTGCCAGGTAAGAATGTTACTATTTCAATGACCTCTTAGGTTGGAATGTGGAGATTTGCTATTTACCCCACACTAATCTGGAGTTTGTGTACTATTATGCATAAGCCATAGTAAATGCTACATGCAGAAGTATTCTTCCTTGTTAAAGAATATAAATTGTAGGAAGCTGGGATGGCTCAGTGGGTTAAGCAATCACTTTGCAGCCCTGGGGACCGAGGATCGAATCCCAGCCCCGGCCCGAGCGGACCCATATGCTGAACTGGGGAGTGCCCCCAGTTCAGTTCTCATCAGGGTGAGACCCTGGCCCAGTTTCTGCCCAGTGCAATCCCACCCACCTGTGGAATGAAACTATGTGAAAAAACCAATGATGTGCAACTATGGAGACTATTCTGGGCCCTCCCCCTTCTCTCTGTCTCTGACTCTGTATCTCTTTCTGTCTGTCAAAACAATAAAAATAAATCTTTAAAAACAACATAGGGGAAGCTGGGATGGCTCAGCTGGTTAAGTGCGTGCTTTGTAACCCTGGAGCCCGAGGGTCGAATCCCGGCCCCAGCC
>PVKE010012468.1:25885-38376 GCA_004027555.1 Craseonycteris thonglongyai | reverse complement strand
GGAGGGGGTAGGGAGAGAGGGAGGGGAGGTGGGAGAGGGCACCAGCATTATGGACACACTCAATGGTTTGGTGTTTACCTGGAGAGGAGGGAGGAGGGGGGAATGGGGAGGGAGAGTTGTGTGGGGAGGGGGGAGTGGGCACCAGATATATGGGGTTGGAGGGGGGCCTGATTCTGGGAGCTGGGCACATAATGCGACGCATGGGTGATGTGATGTGGAGTTGTCCATTGGGAAACTGTCTGATTGTTACCAACCAATGTCACCCCATTAAATTTAACAATAAAATATATTAAAAAAAATAAAAAAATAAATAAAATAAAAAAATAATAAAAATAAAAGTGCGCAGCCTGCACGTACTGAACGGTAACCCGCCTTCATGCTGGGACACGCCAGGGTGCAGCGTAAGAGCAGTTTCTGTCTACCCTGACGTGACAACCTAACTGCAAAAGACACCCAGACGTGGAGCAGCAAAGAAAGTGGCTCGGGAACACCTGGCACTGTCCTTGGAATAGTGCAGACTTTCACACTGTCCGGAAGAGTGAGAACCGCTGTAACCCGGCAACACGTCCTGGGAGAGGCTGTGACACAGGGAAGAAGCCGTGGGAAGCCACCCCGAGGATGAGGCGGCACTGTGGTCCAGTCGATTCCAAAGCACCTCAGGTCACGGGAGCCGGACAGAGCGGACTCCATGAATTCCACCATCGTCCAGCTCTTTCTTCATCCTTTAACACCTCCCTGCCACAGGCCCTTGGAACATGCCATTCCGATCGATTTGAGAACAGCTCCCTGGGTCCTGAGGCGTTCAGACGAGACCAGGCAGAGGACAGGGCCGTGTGACTCTGCTCACGTGACCTGTCCCAAAGACTCGCAGCTAAGAGCCTCCTCCCAGGCTCTGCTCTAAGCGTGTTCTTTGCATTAACATATTAAACACTCCCCATGTGCTTCAAGGGAAGGGTAATCCCAACCCAGGGGTGGCGAACCTTTTGGTGACTGAGTGCCCCACAGGGCTCCTGAGCTCTCCATGTGGGACCAGGAGGACGGAGCAGCTGAACTCTTCGCTTTCTTTCATTCTAATCGCAGTAGATTCATGGGCTGCAGCGCGCCAGACAAAGCCACATGGCAGACGGGAGAAGGAACTGGCCCGAAAACAAGGTTCAGGGGACAAAATGACAACCGTGT
The DNA here is from genome assembly GCA_004027555.1 of Craseonycteris thonglongyai. Classification (NCBI taxonomy): domain Eukaryota; kingdom Metazoa; phylum Chordata; class Mammalia; order Chiroptera; family Craseonycteridae; genus Craseonycteris; species Craseonycteris thonglongyai. The sequence continues at coordinate 37,197 of PVKE010012468.1, read as the reverse complement.
TCACACCTGAAGTGCTGTCCTGCAAGAGAAGGATTAGCAATACTCTGGAGCCCACTGGGCAGAGCTTGGACTTAGAGAAACCACCGTAAGAGGAACGCCATGCGTGTGTGGAAATATGTGTTTAATAAACAATGACAACGTCAGGTCTATGCGGAAGGACCCACGGCCATTGGGTTCACTGCCAGGCACCTAATTCGGTGCCCGGCCCCAAGCAGGTCTTCAGGGAATAGTTCTATTGAACAAGGGAATCAATCCATCGATCAATGAACCACGAGGCTGCTGCCTTGGGAGACAATGACTCCCCCCCGTGTGATGAGTCCCACAGGGCTGACCAGGGATCCGGGGGGAGATCCAGGCAGCCACCAAAGTGCTAACGGACTAGACGGCAACCCTCCCGATCTGCTAAGAGCCTCGTGTCGACTCTCAGATGGGACTGGGTTCAAATCCTGGCACGCACTACTTGTGTGAACGTCTTAGCTATCTGCTGCTGCAGCATCGATTGCTACAAAGTTGGCGACTTCAAACAGCACACATTTATTATCTCACAATTTCTGTAGCCAGTCGTCAGGACCTGGCTTAGCTGGGTGCTCTGCTTAGGGAAGCTGCAATGACGCTGTCAGCCAGGGCTGGGCTCTCATCCAGAGGCCCGACTGGGGAAGGATGGGCCCCCACTCGCGTGGCTGTTGGCAACATTCAGACCTTCACCGCATGGTGGCAGCGGGGGCTAGCTGGCTCTCAGCAGCCCTGTCCTCAGTTCCTAGAGCTCCCCTCATTTTCTGCCACACAAGCCCCCCAACCTGCCATCTCATAGCCTCCAGAGCAAGGCCACCGGCAAGCAGAGTTTACACGAGGAAATAGAGTCACAGAGTGACAGCTCACCCCCTCTGCTGTATTCCAAGGGCAAGAAGCAGCTGAGGTCCTGCCACACTCGTGGGAGGCAACTTCACAAAGCTATGAATTCTAGGAGGTGGCGTCATGCAGGGCCACCCCTGCGTCTGTCTGGGCAGTGACCTTGACAAGTCCCTTAGCTCACTAGCTTCTCCGCTAATAAAAATGAGGCCACCAGTAGCGCAATGGAGTTGTCAGAGGCACGTTTAATACACAGACTCGTTTTAGAATGTAACCGGGGGCAGATCTGTCACCGCAACAGCATTTAAACCTCACAAGAACAAACCTAGTCAGATAGATTTAGGTTAAGCGAGCTTAAGATTAAAAGAGAAGCCAGCCAACCCTTTAGTTTAAGCCAAAAAAATACGTAAGAATCGCAACCTATCACCCACACTGTAGAACTTTGTTCATTATAAGCAGAATTCATTCAACGTGCATTTATTCAACAAAACGAACTGCTCAGACGCCTGTCTAAACATCATGTGTCCCTTCCAGAGGAGGAACCCAGGGCTCAAACACTGGGGAAGCAGGCGCTTCCACGGGGTTGTGCCCAGAAAAGTTTCATGGGGGTTTTCGGGGATTAATTCTGACTCTCTAGGACTTTTCTTTAAGATGCTTAGTTGGGCACTAGATCCTGTGTGCTGTCAGATTCCATTGTCCCCGCCTCATAGGTTTGTCCTACCAAAGCATCATTAAAAAGGCAGCAAAATGCGAGGCGCTTCATTGCCTGGTCCATATCAACACTTACTTCCTACGAAATGCCTAAGCTTCACGTGAAGAAGACCCGATGGTAGATTTTGCCTGAAACATCTGTGCCTTTTAACTTCACATTCCCAACGAGAGGGTCAAACTCCCTGTGTTTCTCTTCTGCTGAATTTACAGTCAAAAACCGTCGCCCGCCACAGGTGAGGAACGCGGCTCACATTCCCAGCATCTGGCTGCAGAACGTGGGGCGCTTCTGGGGTTCCAGGAAGAGCAATGACGCCCAGGCGACCGATAAAGTGAACTGCACAGACGAATCCTCCGCAACCTATTTGTGTCCCACTGGAGCCTGCATTTGGAGATCTCATCACCGCTTTTCCCCATGTCTCTGTCACGTTCTCGTGAGACAAAGACAAAACATCAGCAATTAAAAGGTGCTGTCCAGTTAGAGCCAATATTTTTAAACCTATTTTTATTTATTTATTTTTATTTTTGATGCAGAGAGAGAGAGATACAGAGACAGAGGCAGAGAGAGAACTGAACTAGGGGAGCTCCCAGTTCAGCACATGGGTCCGCACGGGCCGGGGCCGGGATTCGATCCTCAGTCCCTGGCCCTGCAAATGAGCGCTTAACCCACTGAGCCATCCTGGCTTCCCCCAGTATTTTTAAAGGTTTGCATTCCCTGTGCATTTTGGTTGAGAGGGTGAATACAGGGAGACACTAGCAGAGACAGTATGTGTCAGTCACTGTGCCAGACAAGGTCCCCTGCTGACTCATGTACACCTCCCAGCCACCCAAGCGGATTGGCTACGATCAGCCCCAAATGGTTTGCCCACAGCCTCACACACACACATGCATATGCACATGCACACACATGTATATACACACTAACATACACTCATGCACACACATGCATGTGTGCACAGGCATGCACACACACCCCAAACCAGAACTGGAAGCTAGACCCTCACACGGGGATCCCCTGGTACAGAGCATGTCTTAGGCATAGCAGAACCCCCCACAACCAATCTACATGTTTAACAAATAGCTGAAAGTCTCTACCAGCCACCCTATGGCCTGTACACACACCAGAGAACCAAGACACAGGGGAGACGCAGAAGTGCACGTGCACGTGCAAGCATGAGGTCGTAGGTGGGGGAGAGAGGGCAGACGGCTTCATTATTGTCAGAAAAGGTTAAACAGAACAATGAAAGGCGGCCGAGCTTCCTGGGGAAGCGGCGTGTGGGCCGCCTGGGTGCAGGGACCCCATCAGCGGTACTGTGAGCCTCACCCACGCGGGGGCCCCGGCGCTAAGACGTCATTGCGATCCTCTGAGGCCTCACGGCGCTCTCGTAAGCCCAGGGCCCATGTTTCATCCGCCACATCCCAGCGATCACTGGTCCCCCTCCTGCATTCTTTGGGTCGAGCTCACAGAGTATCCCCTGCCCCTCTATCCCACTCTATTATTTCCCACGCTGTCAGGTTCCTGAGTCCCAGGACATCGAAGAGAAGCCCACGCGTGAGGAGCGGAAGGGCCCCCTTTCTGCTCTGCACCTGCCGGGGCCCCTTCAGGAGACCCCAGGCTCCCTCCCACTCGCGCGTCCCAGCTGGTCTCTGCATTTGCTTGCAGGAACGCACATCAAAAGAAAGAAAGGGGCTGGGAATTGCCGAGATGAAAAGACCACCGCGGCTCAAAGACTTAACCAGCCCTCAGGGGCCCAGTGCTGGCCACTAATTAAATGCAAATGAGCAGCCTGAGTGCGAAATGGGAGGAGCAGCCCGCATTCGGGCGGTTGTTTCCGGTTGCACAGTGGACACCCCTGGTTTCCCGTGTCCCCCACCCCCCACCACCCCCTTCCCTGCATTTTCTAAGTGTTTGGGAGCAGAGGAGCCAGAGAGCAGCCTGCCATTTATCAACTCGGCGGCGTGTGTGTCCCGAGGCAGTTAATCACGGCTTCAGCTGAACACGGGGGACCGAGGGGCGGCTGCCTCCCACCCACACGCAGGCGAAAGCCTCCGTTATAGGTCACGAAAGGCCCTGAGAAGACCCTCCCTGAGCCGCAGGGCACAAGGCACTGCTGACGCGGGAGAGACTGGAGACTGGACACAACATCGGAGGCTTCGGGGATGAGGAGGAGGCAGCAGCCGAAAGGAAGAGAGGAAACGGCGACAGCAGAGGAAACGCAACAGGACCCCGTGCTCCGAGCTGAGCATCAGGGATGGGTCTCGAGGACACGAGAGGGGAGCGGGGCCGTCACAGGGTGGCACGGGCCTGGGGGCACGGCCTCGATGACCTCACAGGGGACATGAACACCCTGGAAACCCACAACTGCTGCTTCTACGGCTGATGCGTCTTCGACGCGTCTGTCTGCACCACCCGCACTCCACCGACTTCTAGAACTGTCGTTCAGGAAAAGAAAGAACTGCTGACCTTTCAATGCGACGGGACACCTAATTTTCAAATACATGCAGAATTCCAGAACTATGAACCCCCGCTTGCTTTCAAAGCAAGTTTTCCACACACTTCCTATAACCAGTGATTTCAAATTATAACGCCATTTGTGCATGTTTTTGTTTTTTTTTTAAAGATAGACCTGCAAATACACAGGGTCCAACCCACGGTCCGGGGCCCACCTGCGGCCCAGAATGGCTTTGCATGCGGCCCAGCACAAATCTGTAAACTTTCTGACACCATGATGAGATGTTTTTGTGGTTGCCGTTCATCTCATCGGCTGTCGTTAATGCCAGTGTGTTGTACGTGTGGCTCAGGACCGTCCTTCTTCTTCCAAAAGGGCAGACACCCCCGTTTGACATCAAGAGTAAACCTTCAGAATCTCCCCAGGCACGAACGGAGCCCCAAGCCCTGCCACCGTACGCACGCCTCGTACGCTCCGAGTTTCACGGGCTCCTTCAGCCTGTAACGTGGGAGGTCCGCTGCTTCAATCAGTTAGAGGAAACTAAAAAAAAACAAACTTATTTTTAATATCTTGGCATCCATCAACCGCCATTGTCAAGGGCAAGAGCCCGGCAGGGCCCGCGAGGGGCTGTCCCCGGTGACTGAGGTTAATGGCTTTGCGCACACGGCCATCAATCCACTTGGCAAAGCACCGCCTGGGTCTGTGCCATCCCACCCGGCCCTGCCAGGCCCAGCGCAGGGTCCCTGGAGGAGGGAGCGAACGCCTGACCAATCCCAACGACAGTCTGGAGTCCCTCTGTCTCCCGCTAAAGGCGCTTGGGCACAGATTCGACAGCACGTGTCATTCCATGAGCCGCTCACGCAAACCCTGAGGTTAACCCACAGCTGCTGGGACGACCCCTCACCGGCTGCGTCCACACGCGGCTATTTACACCGACAGCTAAATCCCTTAAGAGAACACCCTTTTAATTCAGTGGCTTGGCCGCAGCAGGCACGTTTCACCTGCCTGTTCAGAAGTCACGTGCGGCTTAGTGGCGACCGCAGTGAACAGCGGATTTGGGGGACGTTTCGCTCATCGCGGGAAGTTCATCCACGAAAACTCGTGAAGATCGTTTACAATGCCCAGGGCCCGGCGTGTGCTGGAGTTTGTATTATCTCTTAGTTCCAAGACAGCGTATCAATGAAAGTTTCTGACGCGTCCCCAAGAGACCTGATTCTCTAAAATGCACCCTCTGACCCGGGGATTCCAATTCTACTCCCCCCAAAACACCAGCAGGTAGCTACAAAGAGACAGGTCATTATGAGAGGGCTTTAAACAGGATCCACTGCATCTCAATTAATATCAGGTACGAATTTGTTCAAGAATGGTCTCCCACTACTTACTGTCCATAGTAGGGAAAAATGGAAAACATCGGAATGCCCATCTGTAGGAGAACAGATAAATAAAAGGCAGTACATTCATAAGACATTAACGGCAGTGAAAGAAATGAACGAGAGCTATGTACGGGTCAGCATAGATTTGGAAGACAACAGTAAGAGAAAAAAATGCAAATTATAGAACCAGAGGTATTGTGTGATACTGTGTTAGTGAAAAAAGTCACACACAAGCCTCTATATTTAGCAAACATACATAATTTAAGTAACATAAATGGAACAGTATAACATATTTTGATATCTGTACCTAACACTTCTTAATTAGAGGTAAATGTCAGATACGTTGCCTTCTCCCGTTGATTAGTTAACATGGACAAACTGACTGCAAATGGTGAGAAGCAAGCTGGTTCAACCCGCGGCCCATACGCCTCATGCAGTGCAGGGCGGCTTGAATGCGGCCCAACGCGAATTCAGACTTTCTTTCAACATGATGAGAGCTTTTTGTGATTTTTTAAAATCGCATCAGCTGTCATTAGTGTTAGTATATTTGATGTGTAGCCCAAGGCAATTCTTCTTCAAGCCACAGGCTGAACGCCGCTGACTTAGAGCATCCATCACAGGCCATCCGTGCATCTTCCTCCTCCTGTTTGGATTTCTTTGTGACATGATGGATATTCAATATTTTAAATACGTGCAGAAGCACAGTAGCCAGACTCTCAATACTATTTGGGGAGGGAGGGGCAGAAGTGGGCGGCAAGCATAATTAAAGGGGATTTGTCCGTCACTCTAATTTTACTTCTTTTTTACAACTCGCACGCTACCCGCGGGGGTCCCACAGAGAGGCCGAGGGGCTGTGTTATGACAGGTGGCGGCATCGTTGTCCGCATGATACAGCGCCAGCAGCTATAACAACACTGACGACCAGGTGGCCACGAATGCCCCCCACACGGCCCAGGCTCTGCCCAAAGCCGAATGCGTGGTCCGTCTTCCATGGACGTTTGTTCTTTACAGAGAAATGAGGGCCGTGCTGTGGTCCGGGTGCGTCTGCTGTTCAGTCCTCCCTGTCAGCCATCGTGTGTCACGGCCTTCGCCGGCACTCCGCGTGGACGGCTCCTCTTCTGTCTGGCGCTGATGCTGGCCGGGGACACAGGGCAAAGTGGCGGCCCCCCGGGGGGACAGCGACAGCATCTGGACAGTTGGGCAGAGAGGACCGCAGTGAAAACCCGCCGAAGGGAGACCAGTGACGGATAGGGCCCAAGGAAATGGCAGCGCAAACCCAGTCACACGCAACACGCCACCGCCTATGGGCCCACGCGGTTCTGCCCACCAGCCACGTAACGGAAACACAGCTCTGGAGACAGAGGAGGTTAAACGACTGTGACCCGAACCCCACTCTTCTCGGGGGCTGTCAGCGCTCACCTTCCTGAGCCCTGGTCTCTAAGTCAGACCAGCTCTAACAGATCTCACAGATCCCTGTTTTGTTTTTGCTTTTAATGAGTAAAATCAAATTCTCTACACGGGTTTTTATTCAGAAGAGACTTCAACTTGCAAACTTTGTAATCGTGGGAGACAAACTCATGCCCGTTGAAAGCTTTCCATGGGCACAGACGCAGGTGATTTCTTCCTCCGAGTGCAGGAGGTGCAACCGGCCACGCCGAGGGCACAGGCTCCCGAAGCCCCCAAGTCCTCCCATTGTCTCTGTAAGTCCACCTCTGGTCCTGACTGAACCTTCCATCATCCCCAGAACGTCAGGAGTCGTAAATCCACGCCAGCCTGTCACATCCGCCAGGTCTCCACTCTACAGGAACAAGAATGAAGTTCCAGGACGCCACCTGCCAGTAGGACTCCAATTTAAGTCAGACTCAAACGTCTGCAGAAACAGCCACGTTTTTCCCTGGTCTATACGGACATCAGCCAGACGACAAAGGAGGTAACAGGCTGGTGACGTCCTAGACGCACATCTGCCTGAGCGTCCATTAAACAGCGATCCTCGTACACTTCTTTTTTTTATTTATTTTTATTTTTTATTTTATTGTTTTAAGAAAAGGTGAGGGGGTGCCGGGGAAGCCGGGAGGGCTCAGTGGGTTAAGCGCTCACTTTGCAGCGCCGGGGACTGAGGATCGAATCCCGGCCCCGGCCCGCGCGGAACCATATGCTGAACTGGGAGCTCCCCCAGTTCAGTTCTCTCTCTGTCTCTGTCTCTGTATCTCTCTCTGTCTAAATAAATAAATAAATAAAATATATTTAAAAAAGAAAAGGTGAGAAAGGGGGAGGCCCAGAGCAGTCTCCACAGTTGTGCATCATTAGCTGTGACATGGCTTCACTCCACACAGGTGGACGTGGGACTGCACAGGGTGGGAACAGAACTGGGGGCCTCCCGCGTGGGAGGTGAGAACCTTCGCCGCGTCCCAGCGCTTACCAGTTGCACCACAGCTCAGCGTATGGGCTTTGCATGGGCCGGGCTAGGAATCGAACCCCAGGCCTGGCAATTATGAGGCAAGCGCTCACCCGCTGAGCTATCCCCGCCTCCCAGTATGAACTACAGCTACACAGGGTGCGCTCAAAGGTTTGGCAGCAACAGCGCTTGTGGGAACTTGTTGAAAACACAAATTCTCAGGCTCCATCCCAGTAGCTGAGCCAGTAGCTGGGGGCGAGGAAGGGGGGCCAGGCAGAGAAGCCCCTGTTTTAGCAAAGCCCCCCCAGTGATTCTTAAGCACCTGTCCGAAGCGACAACATTAAAAACTGCAATAACACTGGAATTGGAAGACAAGCATACCAAGCCAACTTGGTAACATGCAATGGATTTTAAAGACCCGGAATACGCAGAGGACAAAAAAATAAAAAACGCTGCCACCAGTATAAGCTCCATCTCCTGCTTTCCTTGTTATGCTTCCAAGTAAATGAGGCCTGTGAAGAATTCATAGGTGGGGGTAGTCAGTGAACGGCTTGTACATTCACGTCTAGTTATGCTGTGGTTCAGAAGCATTTGCACATCAAACCAGAATCGGCGAATACACTTGGGACCCAGAGCCCTTTGTAAATGTGAGGAGAGTAAATTCAGAGTCCAAAATGTCTTGAAGGAACAGAGTTCCCTAGGAATCCTGCTCGTCCTTTTTTCTCAGGGTGACCTTACCTTTCTGGCCTGAGGAATCGTTTCCTTTCCTGATTAATACTTCTGTAGGATGGTTAGTGTACGCTGTGCACAGGCCTATCAAGACAAGGCGCTTTCCCTGGCTAGCGAGACCCTAAAACATGCCAGGCCGGTATCGCTGTTGAGCTAAAAATATATATATATGTCACAAAAAATCTCATCATGTTTTACGAAAGTTTACAAATGTGTGTTGGGCCACATTCAAAGATGTTCTGGGCTGCGTGCGCCCATGGGCCACGGCTTACATGCTTATTAAGTGCAGAAGAGCTGACGTACAAGTGATATTAGCAGCCCAAATAACCCGTTATCTACTTACTGGGGTCTTGGTATTTTGCTAAGTCACCAATTTCACAGTGAGGGCCTGACCCACGGGAACGCCGCGTCCCGATCGAATTCCTTGGTGTGGCAGGGGGAGGACTTCCGGAGCGTCTCCGTGGGATAAGCTTGCTTATTGTTTACCTGTTGCCTCCACCACACCTGGGCCATTCCCATGAGTTCATCACCACTTCCTGAACTGAGAGAATGAGGGTCTCCTATGAGCCCTGGCAGGACTGAGCTGCCTGAGTTGAATCATGGTTCTGTCACCAGCCACCCGTGTGGCTTCATCCGGATTGGCCTGACCTGCCCCATGTGCAGGGCAGGATGATTGTGTCTACCCTGTGGCACCAGTGGGGTTAAGTGGGACTGTACACAAAAATGCTCAGTGCAGTGCAACGACGCAGCCACTACCGAAAACAGTCTAGGGGTTCCTCCAAAAATTAAAAGGAGTTACCATATGATCCAGCAATCCCGCCTGTGAGTATACACCCCAAAAGGACGGACAGCAGAGACTCAAACAGATACCTGGAAGCCCACGTACACGGCCACGTTATTTGCCCTGGCCAAAAGGAAGCTACAGCACACCTGTCCATCAAAGGATGAATGGATCGATAAAGTGTGATGCATACACGCAACGGAATGCTACCCATTCTGATTGGGGGTGTTTAAATGTCACCCAGGGCACTTCCCAAATCTCAGCTGCACACCGGCCCCCTCGGCTCAAGCGGAGTGGAGATTCAGCCACAAGGAGAAGGAGGGCTGGTGCTGAGGGTCACACTGCCCACCGGCCCCCAGCTGCTTAGTGGGGGGCTCCATGCTCCTGCGAACCCCACCAGGGGAGGGGCAGAGTGTGGAGAAGATTCGAGTTTTATCCGGGGAGAACTGGGCCCATGGTAACCAATTCTCTGGCTCTTTTCATGTGTGTGTGTGTGCGTGTTGCGAAGGAATTAATCTGGAAACATAGATGAGGAAGGCTGTGTGTCTCCAGTGTGAAGCCGGGTTGCATAATCAGTTCTGAAAGCTGAGAAAAGGTAGCAGATGTTCACATTGCTTTCTGGCTGCTTTTGGAAGAGCTGCCAAGTGATTTACACAGTGAGGAAGACGGCAGGCCCCCCGAGAGGTGCTGCCCCCACGTGCACACGCACGGGATGCACCCCAATACCACTTCCTGTCGATAGCCCGCATGAAACGCCCGGTGTACCCCACATCTGTGGTTTTCAAGCTACTTAAAATTAAACAGTGTGCCCGTAAGAAAGGTAGACCCGGGGGACTTACTCCAATACTAACAGGATGCAACTTGCTGTCCTTGGGAAAGAGGAAAGCATTCAAAAGGACCTCGAGGGCGGCAGGGATAGCTCAGGGATGGAGCGCTTGCCTCGCAACCACCAGGTCCGGGGTTCGATTCCCAGCCCTGGCCCGTAGCCACATCTTTACAGGTTTTCTAAATATGCATCTCTTTTTTTTTTTTTTTGCCATTTTATTGATAAGAACCTCCTAATACCATGCTTCCAAATGAAAACTAGTTACGCTCATGCTATCATGACTTGCTACCTTAATATACTGGCGTCTTTAAAATCAAAAAGAGTGATGAAAAATGATTCAACCTGGTTTTAGGTTCATGCCTCTGAAAATCAGTAGCTCATCCCTAGAAGGAGAGTCTTCCATTAACCAGAATGTTCCATCAACATCGACACCCTAGAACGGGCACACACTAAGCGTTCCACACACGCAGGACACGGTTACCATTACTCACAGCCATGCCACCAAGCAGGGTTTATTCCAAATTATTAGTTTGGTTTCACAGCAACTAAAAAAGCACACGGTATGAAGGAGAAGACTATCACACCATCCATCAGTATTCTGAGTTCTCTGTCACAACTCAGCCTGAAATCATGACCTAAACCACCTCGTCATCACTTTAACTTGTGCATTTCCATGGGTTCAAAAAGGTCCAACCTGAGTCACTCCGTCCAACCCTCTTCCACGGCCACCTCCCCTTTAAACGTCTCCTCTGTGACTGCAGGTACCGCGACAGCTGCCAGTCAGGACGTGGGTGGGTTCCACTGAGCCCTGAGCGTGAAAGAGGGGGTGTGGCCACCCTCTGGGGAGACACTGAAACGAGGGGTTCCTCCCCATCTCAACGGTCATTTTCCACAGGTCTTCACTGCAAAGGGCAGCCGGGCCCGGAGGCAGGACCCTGGGATTCTAACCCCAGCTCTTCTCGTATCCTAGTGACGCGAGTCACACCTCCTACCCTTGAACTTCTAGGAAACTGAACTGAGGTCCTGTCCAGATTTAAAGTTCTGTGGGCCTTTGAGTCTTTCTTTAAACCAGATTGTGTGATTCAATATATATATATATATATATATATATATATATATATATATATATATATATATATATATATATATATATATATATATATATATATATATATATATATATATATATATATATATATAT